>MDKI01098233.1:0-69758 GCA_005239505.1 Nicotiana paniculata | reverse complement strand
CCAGGATTATATTTGCAACGCCCGCTTAGTCTTCTACAAGACATAGTTGAGCGTGATCAACGGGCCCATGATTGTAAGTGGGCAGTGGATTTTTTGTCACATTGGGAGCTTCTTCGTCCCTTAAAACCATTTTATTTTGTTCTATAAGGCTTTCCACGACCCTTTTAAGAGTCTAGCAATCCTCCGTGTCGTGCCCTTCTGCTCCAGAATGGTAAGCACAACTGGTACCCCGTCTATATGATGGTGATTGAGGATTGTGCCCATTTGGAGGTACGGGTTGCAGGAGTCCCATCTGGACCAACTTTGGGAAGAGGCTGGAATACGGCTCTTCGATGGGAGTGAAATTAAGTCTCCTTATTTGTTCTCGGGGATAGGCATCGTACGAGTAGTTGTTTTGAGGAGGGCCTGGATTATATGAAGCTGGGGGACGATGGTTATTTTTTGGAGGTGAAGTTCTATTCTGATTGTATTGTTGTTGCAGCCTGGGATGTGGCTGAGAGTTCATTACCGCATAGGGAAAAGGGGGCGTAGCATAAGCTGCGTCTTGGTGAGGATAGTAATGTTGGGAAGCTTTGGGAAATGGACGTGGGTATTGTTGAGGCTTCCTGACATCGAAAACCATCACGACCCCTTATTCTTTCTTTTTTCTGTTGGCTGCACTCCCGGATCCGCTTTGGATGTCCTGAGAGGTTGCTCTTATGGCAGATTGGCTCAGGATACGACCAGTTTTTAGACCATTCTCCACCATTTCTCCAATTTTGATTGCTTCCGCGAATGGTTTGCCCATGGCGTACATCATATTTTGGAAGTAATCAGCTTCCTGTGCTTGTAGAAAGACGCTGACCATTTCAGCCTCATCCATCGGAGATTTGACCCTGGAGGCCTGCTCGCGCCATTTTATGGCGTACTCTTTGAAACTCTCTGAGGATTTCTTTTTGAGATTGGATAGAGAGTTCCTATCGGGGGCGATGTCCACATTGTATTGGAATTGCCGTACAAAGTCCTGTGCCAGGTTATCCCATATGTGCCAGCGGGATATATCCTGGTCTATGTACCATTCTGATGCAATCCCCGTCAAGCTTTCTCCAAAATATGCCATGAGAAGTTCCTCCTTCCCACCTGCTCCCCTGAGCTGGTTGCAGTACCTTTTCAGATGGGCTATGGGGTCCCCATGTCCGTCATATTTTTCGAACTTGGGGGTTTTAAACCCCGAGAGGCAAATGGATGTGCGGGAACATGCACAAGTCTACATAGGAGACACTTTTTTGCCCGCTCAGCCACTGTATATTTTTTAGGGTCTGTTCAATACTCTTCATTTTTCGAGTTATTTCTTCGTGCTTGAGGCTTTTCTTATCCTGTCCATAAGTGAAATCATACTGAGTTTGTTGGGCATATGCATTGGGAGTAGCATGAGCGGTATCCTGATGGACGGATGGTGTTTGGAATGTGAATGCTGGCGACTCGAAACTTGGCTCGGAGATAGTTGGTGGAGCCGTGGCAGAGATTGGTGGTGCAGTGAAGATGTTGGAAGACACACCAGAGAACAAAGTCTGGGGGAGAACCTCAGAAGGCCTTCCGGCAAAGTGAGCCGACATAGTTGGATATCCAAATGGCGTGGCTAGGTAGCTTATGGGGATGTTCGACGTTCCTCCTGCCCTGGGGATTATCTCTGGGAAACCCAGGATGGTACTGGGTGGTTCCCTACCATTGGACCATGCGTCCCAGATTTCCAGCATGCGACAACGCAGATTCCTGTTCTCTTCAGCTGTTGCTGACTCAGATGTTGGGATGGCTGGATTTAGGTCTTCCACGGAAGAGTTGACGGTTGGCAAGTGACTTTCAGACGTCATTTCTATGCTCCCTTTTGATCTAGTGAAGTAAGGATGGGAAGCCAGGTTACCGCAAAACCAACCACCTAAAAATACATTTTTAAGATCGAACCAACAAAATGTTAGGTTGAAACATTTATCACATAGGCAATCGCACGTATGGGGTATGCAATGCACCTAAGCAATTTAAATGCTTTTCTATATGTTTTTGCAACAGTTGTGTACTTCATCCCGACTTTATCTCTCGTTTTTTTTTCTTTTTATCATTCTTGCCCTTCCTTTGTTATTGTTTCCGCTCTTTTATTCCTCGGCCGGTTTCCTTTCTTATGGTTATGATCGAATCCTATGTGGATTGCCTATGTATCACGGCGCCGCGTGAATCAGATCATCACGTAGCTCATGCTAGCAAAACCCGAAGGACAGAAATGCATATTTTTTTCTAGAAGCTTCATTCTAAAAATTTTCATTCATTAAATAAAACACTTCTGATTACAGAAAACTTGTAGCCCGCTTTTGGAATTTCAAAGTTTGCAAAACAGACTTGACACATATTTTCTAAAAAAGTATAAAAACTACTATGGACTCAGACATGACTACAACTAAAAAAATGAAATACAGACTCAAAAAACATCAAAAATACACCAGTGCTTCCGTTGCTCCCGGGTCCAGTGGGGCATCATTCGGCCTTGCCACGGGCATGCGTGCTATGTCTTGCTAGAGGCGGTAAAGGTCGTCCATTATCTTGCGGACGAAGATCATAACCGCTGAGAAAAAGGTGGTCCGAGTCATATCTTTGCATTCCTGGCATCTTGTGACGATTTAGTCAGCTATCTCTTGGACCCTTCGCCTGATGATACCCTTTTCTTGAAGCAGGCGCCCGATTTGCTGGGATCTCGCCTCTAAAGTCTGGGCGTCTTTGTGACACTGCTCTTGCCATTGTTGCAACTCTTTTTCCAACTGAGCCATCATGGCGTAGCACTGTTCCCTCTCTGTCTTAAATCTTTTTGCCTATTTGGCCATTTCGTTCTCGAGGACAGACAACTTTTCCTTCAAGCCTATGACTTCCTGGTCATATTTCCTTTTTAGTCTCGGGACAAAATCTGTTCTTTCTTCTGCACTTCTTGTTAATCTTGCCCGAACTCAGGCCAGTTCTTCTTCAGCTTTGCCTAGGTCATTCCCAAAGCTGCATACGTTATGCCTCAGGTTGTTGATAAGCTTTTCATCAGTTTTGCTTCTCTCTGGGTTCTCAGCAGCTGCTTTTAATTCCTGTATCTGGGCCCGGAGAACTTCATTTTCTTGGGCTAATCTATTTTTCTCCCCTTCCATTGTGGCAGTATGTAGAATGTTTTCAAATTTGATGTCCCTGACCTGGGCTACCAACTTGCTTATGGTGGCTCGGTAGTTGTTCTCCTTTTCTAACCAAGCCCAATGCTCTTGTGTTTGCTCGGTGAATTGTTGCACGTGGGGTCTCTTTGCGGGTCGTTCTTGCTCTTGATGCTCCCTGCCTCTTATGCCATACCAAAAAGTGTAGGCGGGCTCCACTTCCCCTTTGGATAAATCTCTCACCCGAGTTTGAGGTTCTAAAAACCTGCACTCGTTTCAGATTTGACGGACCCTGCCTTCAGGAAATTCAGCTCTTGGGTATAACTCAATGGCTTGTTGGCTTAAATCCTCGTCATGGGGAACACCCTGTTGTCTCCCCAACTGGCGTAAGACCCGGTGTGGGGCATATGGCTGATGCTTCATAGGCCCATTAACAGAAGATAGCAAACCTTAGCAGGCATACTGATAACCTCGCTGACAGGGAGCCACCCGAACGTCCACTCGATTTGGTTGATAGTTAGTGAACTCAAGTATGAGTGCCAGGCTTCCGTGCCCTCAGGAAATTTGTGGCCTTTTACCTGAGTTGCATGTTCCTCGATGCAATTCAAATCGGTTAAGCCGTAGTTCATGTAGCCTGGGCGGTGACAGAGGTGCTCGATCAGCCAGATTTGTAGAAGCAGGTTGCACCCCTCAAAGAACTTTCCCCCAGATTGGCAAACTGTCAGAGCACGGTAAATCTCGGCTAAGACCATCGGTATAAGTGTTCCATTGGATTTTTTCATCATGAAATCTACCATTCCCACAAAGCCCGATGTCTATGCATCCGTCACTTCTTGGGCAAATCAAGGTGACCAAGAATGCTACCACAAAAGCTAGCCCCCGGCGGGCTTCCCATGTAGCCTGATCTTTGTGAGTTAGACCAGTGTTGTTAGCCTCATAACCCTGGGGATCTCCGTAACGTATGTAAAGAAAATAGAAAGTGCAGAAATCTTCGGATAGGTGTGGGTCTTAGACGTCCCGACTAATGTTTAACAGATCCAAAATATTATGTGGAGTCACCGCCCTGGTGCCAATGGGTACCGACTTCTAAGATTGTCATTGAGACCAGCATACCCTGCTATTTCCTCTAGTGTGGGCGTCAATTCAAAGTCTGAAAAGTGGAACACGTTGTCGGCGGGATCCTAAAATGGTACTAGAGCCTCGACGATGTCCAACCTCGGCTTGATTTTTAGAAGACCAGTAAGTCCCCCTAAAGCTTTCATAATAGACTTTCTACTAGCTTCCCCCAAGTCGCTCGACCACATATGAAGTCCTAGAGGGATCTTCTCGACTGCCCTGAAGGGAATGTTTTATACTGTATTCATCCTGCACATTCATTTTTGATTAAAACCACAAAATTTTGAAAAGTGTTATTTTTGCAAAGGGTTTTGTCATTAAAAAATGGACCATCTTTGCGAATACGGCCCTTCAATACTTTGGGTAGGAAGGTTTTTAAGGCTGTGTTTGCGAATTGGGTCGAAATTTAAAGACAAACAACTTTTGCAAAAAATGGCCTTCTGGTGCCCCACTTGGGCGATCAGGCTACAATGGCGTAACCTAATTTTATTTAGGGATATATCCTTTGATTTTAGAAAATAGGGTTGGACCCGATGAGGGTTGCCTACGTATCCCACACCCGTGAGAATCAAACAATGCGTAGTTCGGGAAATCCTGACTGATTAAAAAGCATACACCTACTCATTTTGTTTTGAAATATTATTTTTCAGAAATTTTGGCAGAGTCTCGGGACAAATACGAGGATTTTCAAAACAAGGTGAATTTTCTATTCTACCCCACTCTTGGTTTTTCTATTCGTTTTTTTTTATGTTTTTTATTTTTTTTTTAGCCGGTCATTACACAAGATGAAACAAGTAAATGCATACGTAACATGTAAGATGCATCAGGGTAGTCTTTCATTTCGGGTATACCTGTCCTAGACGGACCCAACCCCTGTGTTGAGTCCCCTAAGTCAAATGCACATGATGCAGATAATCGTTCCTACTGGGGATCCGACATGAGGCTATGTTATACTAAGTTTAAACCCTAGGGTTTTTTTCTAGACCAGGCTTACCCGAGCGGACAACTCGATCCGAGGTCGGGGCAGTGTACCGGGAATACAGAAGCTTCACCGGCTTTGCAACTTGTTCGTACCTCGTTCTAAAATTTGGATATGACTCTAACAGAAAAGAAGTCACACGAAGTGCACACTTCCCAGATGATTTAGAAGGCTCAGAGAGAAGAAGGGTTTCAGCACAGTTTATATACAGTTCACATAATATCAAAGCGGTAAAGAGCGGCATTTAGCACATTAGGCCCAAACACGTAAAAAATCAGACAATCATGAAAGCCAAATATAACAGCTATTCTAAGCTCGAATTCTTGAACCATGAACTAGAGATTCTGGGTTCGATCCCCAGCAGAGTCGCCAGAGTTGTCACACCTCCTTTTTTCACCACCACCCCTCGGATTAATGAAGGGGTAATAAGGGAGTTTTTCCACTTTAAGTGACATTATTCGGATTTGGGATTTATTTTAGTTTTCAGAGTCGCCACCCAGATTTTTTACGGTGTTCCGGGACACCATTTATCTATTGAAATCCCAAACCGAGGAAATTTTTTGACTCTATTTTTGATTTGTCTGTGACCAGAAATCTGAGTAAGGAATTCTGTCAACCCGGAAGAAGGTGTTAGGCATTCCCGAGTTCTGTGGTTCTAGCACGGTCGCTTAACTATTAATATTTGGCCTAAATTATCTAGTTGTTTACGTTTTTTAGCCTATTGTATATTTAAACTCTTTGAAATTTAGCCGCTTTTGATAAGTATGGATTTATCTTGAAAACAAGTCACGAGAACGTGCACTTGTTATGCTTTTGGACATATTACAATTACGCCATATGAAATGCACCCGCAATTGCAACACGTGATTTTAATATAGTTTGAAGTTGAAGATAGGGACATGAGTTGTCGCACCCGAGTGTAGATTACGTAGTTAAGACTATGGTCGTGACGATTTTATAGTATCTATTTGAGGCGATGTTTGATTATTCTTTATGTTTTCTATTTGAAGGAACATTTTAGTTTTAAGATCAATTAGGACGTTTATGGATTTATCTTGAACAAGTCACGATGGCGTACACTTATTTTTTTTTTAGCACACTACAAACACGTCACATGAAATGCACCTGTTGTTGCTATGTACATTTTGTTGGAGTTGAGGGTCGGGGACATGAGTTTCCACTCCCGAGCGTAGGTTATAGTAAATTGAGATAATTTTTTATCACTTACTGAATTTCAAACTAAAGGGGGCATTTTTCCCTTCTACCTAGAGGATATGTAGAGAATTATCTAAAATTAAGTTCACTAGCCTAAGAGACAAGGTACTTGGGCTATGGCCACATTTTAGCCCCATTTGTCATTTAACCCTTTGGCCAATCTTAATATAGGCAATTTGAAAGAAGTGAAACTATAAAATTCGATTTAAAGCATGTTAACAATGAAAGGTTTGCAAAGGAATCCCAAACAACAAAATTACTGATTCACAAGTCAGTCACTTATTTAAAGAATCGAATACAAATTCTGCTATAATAGAACATTTGACTAAATAGTTTTATCAATTTCAAATGGCATAAATACAAGATATTTAATTCATAATTCGTACATATCGGATCCTACACTGGGGTGTTCATGCATCTATTGTTATAAATTCATAATACCTAAACGAAAATTCTCCGAAAACGCTTTTGAATAGCATATCTGTATATTTCGAAATTCCTCAAATCTGAAATGAGTATTTCTGGAATTTCACGAAAAACTAGATGTTCACGGTGATATTTCAGAAAGATTAGTTTAAGTACAAAATCATATGAAGGGTTTGGGAGAAACTCTTTGAATTTTACTTGGATCCTGGTAGTTAAACGACTAATATATTAAATATAGGGGTCCAATTTTACTTGGCTATTGGGCTTGTGTACCCCCTTTTGGCCCAATAGCCTAGGGGGTCCAGATAGATTCAGGCTTTAATAGGCTATTTGGATAACCTGGCCTGTACCAAATTAGCCGAAAAAAATAAAACGATAGGCATATATTATAGTCCAGTCCTTGTTTACAATAGTTCAGAAGAATACAAGTCCAAGCAAAATTACGGTTTCTATTTTAATGTTCGACTAAAAATACATTTTTTTGAAAAAGAAGGGACTGAAAATGCAGTCTTCAACTTGTTGCTCCAACTTGGATCTTCTAGGACTACAAACTTGGGTATCCGCTTGCAATCTCTTAACACTCAAAAATAAAATGAGCATTTTATGCATCCTATAGAATGAATCTGACCATAAAAGGTGTCAGATTCAACTCTATTTAGCTTTTAAAAACACAATTAGCTTGAGTAAACCAATACATATCTAGCTAACATATTGCATTCAGCATTTAGATTCAAACAAAAAGGAATGAAACATGTAATTTTCCGCATATGTAAGCATGTCAATCAGATAAAACTTGAAATCAAAGTAAAACTCATGGAAAATATTGACATTCTATTCATAAACTCTATTTCATATAGGGTTGAAACTACATACCTTGAAATCAGAAAATACCCGTAAAAGAAAGACCAAATAAAGGTCAGAAATAGGCTCTTGTAAGCTGAATACATCAGCAAACAACAACAAATAACCCAGAATACCCCAGAAGGAAGCTTAACCAACTCAGGATTTTTGAAGAAAAACCAACAAGAGAAACGAGATCTTCTAGAATATTTGTATAATCATGATTTCAATATTTTTTCACCACTTTCTATTTTTAGGAAGCAATGAATCAGTATTCTAGAAAAATTTCTCTGAGAAAATTTTTGAAAAATTCTTTTATGTAACTTTCAGATTTTCAGTAGTAAAGGTCTATTTTGTCAGTAGAAAAAGTGTGTATAATTCTCAAAAATTGTGTGTGTCCCTCTTTTTCAGTAGTCAAAACGTGTGTATTTATAGGGGTTTTAGGATAGGATATTCTCAGCATATTCCCTATCCTAAATGAGCTGAAAAGGGTACAGGTACAACTGTCAACCCTATCCTTTTGGGACAGCTGTACCTTCCAGAACATTCCAGCCCTTGAAATTACCTTTTTATCCTTAAATATCTGATTTCCTGATATTTATTTAATCTAGAAGGTTCTTGGGTTGTTACACTCAAGATTACCTTGATTGAAAATCCTATACTGCCCTTCAAGACCCTTTGAAATTAACCTTTAGCTATTCAAGGTTGAGTTATTTATTATTGTTGACTAATTTGACCTAATTGGGAGACTAAGCCCAATGACAATCATTAAGGAGGAAGCTGAAAGTAGACCTCTTTCAATGTGAAGTGGAATAGACCTAAACAAAGTAATTATTTGAAACTAAGTGGGCTTATTTTCAGGACTTAGACTAACTAATTCAAATGATTTTACTATGTGCAATTATCCAAGTAATTAGACTTAGTTAGTTACCTTGAGTTAGGGATTAGTTGCCTATTTTAAGAACGTGAGCCTAAGTTAACAAATTATGTAAAAATCAAAATTCACTTTTAAGGATTATTAACAAATCATAATATCCCCTAATCATGTGGGATTACTTATTCAATTACCCCACATAACTGATCAATAGGCAGCCTATCCTACGAATCAAAGTCAATGAATTACAAAGACCAGATTTAAACCATCACTAAACTGAAAATCAGTAATTTAGTTAAAAACATTTGCATTCATGACTAATAGCTTAGAACTTAGGCAATAATATGAATGTTAACCTAAATTATTAATCCAGAAATTCCTAATACAAGTAGGATTAGATTAGGGTGGAAGCTAGCTAATTAATCCTAATAAACTACTTTAAGGGAAGAAACAATAAAAGGAAAATCTGAATTCCTAAACCAAAACTAAAATCAATGCACATGAAGAAAAGATCAACGATTAAACCTATAATATCATCTAATGGAAAGAAGAATGAGAATCAGGGAGGTACATGACACCTAAATTCATTAGTCTAAAACCAGAAAATATACTTGATAAGATACAAATAAAAGAGAAGACAGATATGTTAAGATTATTAGTTCAGAATCAAACAAGTCCAGGAAAAATCATGAAACCCTAAACTAATCAACAATTAACGGCAAACTAGAATTAAACGACTAAGAAAATCTGAAAACCCTAACTACAATTAAGTCATGCACAGAAGCAAGCGAATTCAAAACTTAGACTAATTAACTCTAAAAACCAGTAATTAATAGTAAACTCATGAGACTAGAATCAAAAAGTCAATCAAACAACTAAGAAGAATGAGGGAAAGAGGTGAAGTCGAAAACCCTAATTTGTTAATCAACAGATATATCTATCAACAGGAAATAGTTTTAAATAAACATGCTACTCAGAGTAAGGTAGGTTCAGAAAAAAAGAAGAAGGAAAAAACAAAGAAACCTAAACAAGTTCAAATTAAATCGGCTAGGGCAAGAATTCAACCGAGACTATTGCTTATTAAATGAACAAAGAGAGATGGAGTACCTAGCACAAGTTTGCACAGGTTTAAGTTGTTAGTTCCTCTTAAATCGGCCAATGGAAGAAGATATTTTTTTTAGGTATTTCAGATTCTTAGATCTGAAATTAAAGAGATTTGGAAAGGTTTTCGGGGAGATAGGTGATATATTAGGGTTGAGAGGGTGGAGAATATCGTTTGGTGAAGTTTTGGTGTGATTTGGAGTGGTTCCGCCGCCGTGAGGCAATTTTCGGGCAGCGGAGGACGGCGGAGCCTGGGGGGGTGTAAAGGCGGCTAGGGTTTGATCTGGGAGAGAGACGAGAGAGTGGGGGGGGGGGGGGTTAGACTTTGGGGGAATGAGGGTAAGGGGGGGGATTTTGGACATATATATATTTATGAGGGGATTAGTTCCTAGTCGTTAGATCGGGGAAGATCAACGGCTGGGATTATGCCATCCTTAAACGAGGTCGTTTTGGGAGAGGGGTTTGGACGCGTGTGAGGAGGCTTGGGATGGATATGTTTGGGTAGTGGAAAAATAAGACTTGGGCCTTGGTAATCTGGCCCAGGTCCGAATTTGGTCCGCTTTTTTAATACTTAGGTTAATTAATCACCTAATAAACTCTAATAATGTACTAATTAGTCTTAAACTAATTTCATTTAGTTATACCTTAATTAATGATTTAATTAAGAGTAAAACCATTAGTTTAGTACCCATAATTATTTAAAGAACAAATTTCGTAATTTTCTTAGAAAAAATGATTAAATTATGAAACTAATTATCAAAAACCCAATTATGTCAAATAATGAAAGTTTTAAAATGTTTTATTGTTATTTATCACTTTATAAATTTTTAAAAGATGAACTATGCCCATGCAATGCAAATAATTCACAAATAAACACTAAAATTCAAAAAAAAATCTATTAAATTAATTTATTTATCGAATTTTGTAGGAGTATTTAGTAGGTGAAAAATCACATGCTCACAATGTACACCAAATTCAAATCTCGATCAACTCTAGTCGTTCAGGCTTCTAAAACAAGAGTCCTACACCCAAATTGATCCTGAATCATCCGAAAATCAAACTTGACCACACACACAAGTCATAAAACCTGATCGAGACCTTAATCCACCAAACGACATCCAAATTCTCAAAAAACATGTTGAGGGCCTCGTCGTGCCCCATGCAATATCATTTAATTTCTCCTTATCGACCCGAGCCTCGTCGAACATAGACTCTGTGTGAGATGGCGACTAATGACAGTGGGTATTTCCCTCGGGGCGGGATTGCTTCTCGGGAGCCCATAGCCTCTGATTTTTCTTCTGGCTTCCGAGCTAAAGAATGATCGGCCACTCGTCCACCTTCCTCGATAGCCTCCTCCCCTCCTTCTTCAATTGTCAAACCATGAGTGATGAACTTTAGATCATCATCTTCAGACTAATCCCTGAGCCGAAAGAGGGAGTCGGGGTCTGGTACCCAAGAATCCAAAGGATTTCCTCTTTTTTTTCTTCTTCTCATCTCATGCAGAAGCTCCAGGCTGACCCAAAGCGGAGGGTTCAGCACGGGGTGACGGTGCCTCATCCTCATCCAATGGCCAAAGCTTCGTGGTCTTTGGAAAACCTGAAAAGGGAAAAGACTTAGTAGAAACAAAGGTTAAATATGAAAGTAGAATTGTTCGGGAGGAGGACACACCATGAGAGCGAGCCTCCCAACTGCCCTTTGAAACCTTGTGCCATTCATGCTGAAAATACGACATTTATTTGAAGATCCCCTCGATCCACTCCTTGAAGCGGGGGACTGGATTGTGAACTTGGGAGACCACTTCACATTGATAGGCACAAGCAATTAGAAAAAGTACAAAGAAAGCTCCATGATACTCAGGAAGGAAAGTTAACTTAAGGGTTGAGTTCCACTTTTCAAGGAATGGTAAAAATTTAGGGAGAATGGTATCTTCAGTCTTCACCCGAACGAACCTTCCCTACCAACCCCGATCTCGATCTTCATTTGAGGCCTTAAGTAGGTTCACTTTGTTGATACCCAATTTTGCCCTCATATTTTCTCAAATATATATACTTTCAAAATATTTTTTTTTGGCATCATTATTTAGTTTACAAGTATTTTCTATAATTTTTCATAATTTTTAAAGCTTTAAAATTGATTTTATTGCATTTAAATTACTTGAATATTTATTAATTAATCCTTCAAATTATTTTGTGATGACTTAATTACCTAAAATTATTATCTGCATCCATAATACATGTTTCAAATATTTTACTTTATTTTTATATAATTACATTAGTAATTTTAGGCCATTTGCACAAACTTGTAGTAATAGCCTATATTTTATAATTTTATTGCATTTGTCATTTTATTCAAGGTTAAAATAATATCTTACATCTTTATAATCTTCTAATATTTTTTTAAAATATTAATTTCTATAAATAGCATTTTCTATAATTTATTTAGTTATTTTACTAAATTATTTTTTCCTTAATCTCCTATTTTAAAATCAGGCCCAAAATAGGGATTAATTTCAGACCAGACAAGCCTCAAATCCCTGGCCCAATTCTTAAGCCCAATCCAAACACCCCTTCTATCCCCAACCCAATCCAAAAAACAGACCCAGATCTTCTTAAATCCCAGCCGTTGATCAAAAATGATCAATAGCTCACAACACTCCTCCACATTCTCTTTATATCCCCTCACCCAAACCCTATTCCCCATTTCTCTTCATCAGCCGCCCTCAAACACCCATCTCTCCAACTGAAACCCTATTCGTCCTCTCAATTTTCTCCGAATCCGTCTTAATCATGGATTCTTTCCATGATTTTCTTGCCTTTTATTTGTTACCTCTGTATTATTTGCAAGACTATGGTGTTACATAGTACTTTCCCTAATTCTGGCAAGTACCAGTCCTCCAATCGGATTCCACCACCTTCAGCCTTTGGGATTCAGACGATATTTCATCTATATACACTCACTATTAGGCTATATGGTCTGATTGAATGAGATTTCCGACCATCTGTGTTTTCTTTTTGAACTAGGATTTTCTTGATTCTCTCTTAAATTTATTCTGAATGATTTTGCATTCTTCTATTTCCTTGTTTATGTTTGATTTATTATGTTTCCTTGTTTGGATGTTGATTTTGGATACTATATAAATCCCTCCCCCATTCCCCTTTGGAACAGACTTTAAATCACCGGGATTCACTAAAAATCGAAGTTATTATTCTGTTATTCTCTTATTCACTTGTTCTACACTCTTGTTCTTGGCTGACTGAAAGATAAGGCCACTGGAATTCGATTTTCAACTTTTCTTGGTGCGAGCACTGCCTAGGGTTCATTTGAAGCCCTTGGAAACTTTGACGCATTAAGATTTTGGGTTCTTTCTCTTTGTTGATATTTAGAATACTGTGGAGTTTTGTTCTTTCTTGTTATCCGTTTAACTAGTAAGTTACTTGGACTTTACAATTTTTTTCTTATGTGGCTATGGTTTGCATACTTATGAAATTCATGGCTTAATGTGTGTCTGTGCTATTTTTGTGTGTAACTTTGCTGGCTTTGAACTTGTCTTATGATCTGAACCTCTTTAGCATTTGATGTTTACCTAAAATTTCCAGTTTTAAGAGATGTTATTTGAATATGTTTCACTTGAATAATTTAGACCCTCTTAAGTTCATTTAGCCTAATGTTTTGGCAACTGAATGTTTACACTTACTATTTGACTTGAGCTTGCTTTCCTACTCTATTATGAATTCCCTCTGTAATGTGTTCCAATGTGTATCAAGACCTTCACTGTTAACTATGACTTGCTCCCCTGCTATTGTATCACTCATCATGTCTTTGTTTTGCTTGATTTTATATCCTTAGTAATTATTTAGGATCTTTAGAGTGGCTATCTTAATCTTTGTTTCTTTTGTTTGAGACTGTTTGTCTTAGTGATAAATTGGAATGTCTGCTTTCTAGTGTTGTGATGAATATTCAGCATGATTTGGACCTTTAGGCTTTAAACTTTTTAAGTTAGTGCTTTACTTATACTCGTTTGGTATTATTCACCTTTGTATGCTAATCTCGTAATCTCATAAAAACTTGATTCTCCTCTAATTCTCCCAATGTCTTTTCTGCCAATATGTTACTTCTTGCTAAGTGTTAAACATGTAATAGCAACCTGCCTCTAAGTCTTGTTGACCCTCTTAACTAGCATGTTCTGTGTTTTAGGAAATTTTACTATGTCTTCTTTTTAAAATACAAGTACATCTCTCCAAATTTTTACCCTTAATCACTGTTATTTCACTCTCATTGCTTACCTACACTATTCTGAATCTATCACTCTTGGCCGGCTAAAAGCCAAGGCCACTAAGACTCTCTCTATTGACCTTCCTAGAGTGAGCACTGCTCAGGGTCCATTTGATACCCTTGTGTACTCTGAACACTAAGATTTGGGGTTCTTTGGCCACTCCCCTTACTACTAATATTGGAGTTATTGCTAACGCTCAGTTTTTTCTCATTCTATTTACTGAATATGCAAACTGGTCTGTTTAAGTGATTTCTGTGTGATTCAATGTTTGGGTCATATGATCAATCTCTGGATGTTTGGTTTAGTTGGAGTTCCTCTATGGCTTCTAGGTTGTGCTGATATAATCCCCTGTTAGGATCCGGGTATGCGATTTGTGAAGAAGGCGTTTGTTGAAGGCCCAAGCAATACTGGGTATCTATCTTTTGGGCCTGCTGTAGGCCCACTATAGCTTCTTAGTATTTTTTTTATATTCCTCATTTGGTCTGTTATAACTTTGCAATAAACAATTGGGGTGTTAGTGAAATTCGGGGACGCGGGTATATTCTAATGTTTGCATAAGGGTAGAAACACATGCTTATAGGGTTTGTATGACTCTCTTGTTATTTTTTATCCAACCTGTCATATATGATGTTCAGATTTCCATGTGCACTAGTAGAAATCATGTTGTTAGGGAAATCACACACTCACAATACTTGTTTATTATCAAATAATAAGCTTAGGTACTCCATTGATTCACCAGCTAATGCCGCTCACCTAGAAAATATGTCTATAGGAACGAAGTGTTATAAAAATCAGTTTTAATTGCCAATTATTAGAACTTGGCTAAAATACTACCACTCGCCTAGAAAGCATGGCCATAGGATTAAACACGAGTGATTATGAGCATTTCCAATAGTTCTCACTGTCCCTTACTGCATAAATCACTTAGAAACCATGTTTATAGAGCTTAAGGATTTTAATTTGTCCCAATTCTGAAACTACCTAACGCCTAATGAAACCCTGTTTGCGTGCGTTTGTTGTCTAAGTGTGTAGACTAACGTGAGCTCTTAATTGCCTTTACATGAAGTCTTACGTGTTTGTATGTCGCCTTCCTTTTTTTTCTCATTTTGAGCAGCCTAAGTAAAGACTAGAACCACCTAAATAGATGTCCAATGCATCCTGGACCATAGGCATGGGACGGTAGTGCACGTATAGGGTACAACTTAGAATTGAATTGGAGAGCTTTTAGGTAAGCAACTTTAACATAGTAATCAGGTAGCAGGAGATGATAGTCTTTGCTCGCAGAATAATATGAGTAACTCCCTAATTCAAGGGAGTTACGAAGTATTATTTATGTTGCACGGGGTGATCCTTTAGGCTAAAAACCTTAGGACCCCCTCCCCTCTTTTTCTTTCTTTATACGTTTAGTCATCTGACATAGACCTAATACTTATTACCTTGTAATCCTTATTTCTCATTGTGTTGCAATAAAATTCTTTGACCCTTACTCTCTTTGTTTATCTTGCCTAATTATAATCCACATAGTCTTGAGTTCGGCCGGGACCCACAGTTGTGGACCTCGAAGAGGGCCTAACACCTTCTCTTTGAGGTAATTTGATCCCTTACCCGATCTTTGGTGGCGTTGACTAGTCAAGTAGAGTTATTTGCAAATAGGTGCCCCGATGCACCTTAAAAATTGTTAGGGGGCGACTCTCTCTTTTAACACCCCATCTCCTATTCAAAAGAGTTGTCACATGTCAAATCCCACTTTTGCGAGAAAACGGAGTGCAACACACTTCATGTTTTAAGACTTGTATTGTGGTCAAAATTGAATTTCGGAAAGTTCGGAGTTGATTCAAAAGGAAAATTCTCAATTTGGAAGATTTAAGTTGGAAGAGTTGACCAAGGTTTGACTTTTGAGTACATGACCTCTGAATCGGGATTTGAAGGTTCCAATAGGTTCTTATGATGATTTTGGACATGGTATTATGTTCGGGTTTAGAATCAGGTGGTCCGCGAGCATTTCAGTACTAATCGTGGAAAGTTGGCATTTTAAAGGTTTTAGAATTTCCTAAGTTTAGTTTGAAGTGTATTTTGATGTTATTGATGTATGTTTGTGTTTCCAAGCCTTGGAATAGGTTCGTTTCATGATTTGTGACTTGCACGTAAAGTTTGGTGTCATTCCGGAATGTTTAAGTGTAATCCGGACGAGTTCTGCGAAGTATGAAAGCTGAAAGATGGATCTTGATCATCGATTCATCGTTTGGATACTGTTTGGTGTGATTTGAGGCCTCTAGCAAGTTTATGTCATGTTTCAGAACTGGTTGGATTGATTGGACAGGGTCTCGGGGGCCTCGTGTGACGACCCAAATGGTCATCACCTATTTTATTACCTATTACGTACTTCCGAGGCCTTGAAAACTTCGATTTGCATGCGCAGTCCGGGCGCGTAGCTGGACAGCTTAAATAAGAAATTCTGTGAAAAATGCTAATATTTGATATTAAAATGAATAAATTTGACTCCGGTCAACATTTTGAGTAAACAAACTCCGACCCGTGATTTGACGGTCCCGGAGGGTCCGTAGGAAAATATGGGACTTGGGCGTATGCCCGGAATGGAATTCCGAGGTCCCAAGCCCGAGAAATGAATTTTTGAGTAAAATTGTTTTTTGAAAATATTTATGGAAATTAAAAATGAAATTTGATTAGAAAGAGATGGTATCGGGCCCGTATTTTGGTTCCAGTGCCCGGTACAGGTCTTATATATGGTTTAAGCACTTTCTGTAAAGTTTGGTTGAAAACGGATTTCGTTTGACGTGTTTCAGACTTGAAATGGGAAATTTGATGTTTTACGAAATTTGATAGAATTCATGGTTTTGGTCCGAGCCTTGTGTTTGGACCAAGCAGGCCTGGGGTCGAATTTTGATAATTTTGGAGGAATTCTAGGAAATGGGTAATTAGGCCATGTAATTGAATCATTGAATCCTTATTGATACACTCGAGCTGATTATGTCTAGATAATATCATTCCGGAGTTGAATTCTAAAGGAAAGGCGGTGTTAGAGGGTTGATTGCTATACTTGGGACCCGAGGTAAGTGTTTGGCCTAACCTTAGCTTGAGGGAATAAGAGTTGAGTTTTATTTGCTATTTGCTAATTTTCAAATACGATGTATAGGCATGGTGACGAGTATCTATACATTGGTGTCTAGCATGACCGTGAGTCCTTATATTGTGAATATTGTGATTTTGTGGTAATTTCCATGCTTAATTGACGATTCCTATATGTTGTGAAGAATATGTGAAGAGAATTGTAATCTTTAAACTCTGTTGGAGCATTGGCTCAAATTCTAACACGAACGATGAAGGTATATGAGATAATTGTATCCTTTGGAGCATTGGCTCAAGTAATAGAGTGAATTATGAAATGAAGTGAAAGAAAGAGAAAAAGCTACTAAAATATACCCTTGTCGGGTCATTGTTGCTTTTGATTTTGTCTCCCCTGTTGGGATATTTAGGTTACTATTATTGTTCCCTTGCCGGGATTTAATTGTTGATATTGTTCCCTTGCCGGGATTTAATTGTTGATATTTTTCCCTTGCCAGGATTTAAATTGTTTAATTGATGTTCCCTGGCTGGTATTTCTATTTTATTGTACTTACTTCCTTGCCCTTGTTTGTGATTGTTGTTTGGGTGAAGAAGAGTGTTAAAGCACGAAGGGTGATGACGTGCACTGTTAGATATTGTGAGGAAGAGTGTTAAAGCACGAAGGGTGATGTCGTGCACTGTTTGATATTGTTCCCTTGCCGGTGTTATTATGTCTATTCTATTTACTCCTTTGCCCTTGTTTGTTATTGCTGTTTGGGTGAGGAAGAGTGCTAAAGAACGAAGGGTGATGTCGTGCATTGTTTGTCATTGTGAGGAAAGAGTGTAAAGAACGAAGGGTGATGTCGTGCCGTACGATGTACAATTCCGTACCGATATTCATTGATTATACTGTGAGGAAAGAGAGTAAAAGCACGAAGGGTGATGCCGTGCCATGATTTACATTGATTACATTATACATTGCACATTGAGGAAAGATAATAAAAGCACGAAGGGTGATGTCGTGCCATGATTTACATTGGTTACATTTTTCATTGCATAGTGAGGACGAGAGTAAAAGCACGAAGGGTGATGTCGTGCCATGATTTACATTGATTACATTATACATTGCATAGTGAGGACGAGAGTAAAAGCACAAAGGGTGATGCCGTGCAAGTTTGTGATTTCCTGTCCTTATTGATATGCTGGCTTTTTTGTTCTTTTCCTTATTGAGATTTCTTCTATGAAACTGTTATCTCCATGTTCCCCTAAATTTTTTAATTGTTTCTCCCTATATTTCTCATTCGTTATATATATGTATATCTATTTATTTGAACTGCACAGGTTTATTTGGTAGTCTTGTTCTAGCCTCGTCACTACTTCGCCGAGGTTAGGCTAGGCACTTACCAGTACATGGGGCTGGTTGTACTGATGCTACTCCTGCACTTCTTTATGTTGTGCAGATTACGCAGCCGGACGCAGAGGACATCATTAGTGGGAGTGTCTTCCAGCTTATCCTAAAGACTTCAAGGTATACCCGCTGGCGTTTGTGGGCCCTGGCGTCTCTTCCATCTCTTTGATTTCACTTCTGTCTTGTTTTTTTCTCTAGTTTCAGAGGCAGCTATGTATTCTCTTTTCAGACTTGTATTTAGCACTCTTTTAGACAGTTCGTGAGTTTGTGACTCCAGGTTTTGGGAAAGTTTACGCGTTGTTGTATTATGTTGTCCTTATTTAGCTTGGAACCATATTTATTTCCACTGTTATACTGTGAAATGTTTAGTTTATCCTATTAAAGTGGTGTTAATATGCTAGTTATCTATGTACGTTGTTTTGTCTAGCGAGTTCAACGTTAGACGCCTTCACGGCCCGATGGTGAGATTTCGGGGCGTGACAAGTTGGTATCAGAGCACTAGGTTTCTTAGGTCTCACAACTCACGGACAACTTGGCAGAGTTTGAGGGATCGGTACAGAGACGTCTGTATTTATCCCCTTGAGGCTGCAAAGTTAGGATGACTCCATATTACTTTTCTTCTCTGTCGTGCGCTATGATTCTGAGTACTGATTGAGTTTCTATTCTATTCTGTCGCAGATGGAAAGGACGCGTGCTTCCCTTGGTTCTGCCCAGCAGACTGACGCTCCTGCTACAGCTCCTACTCGGGGTCGAGGTCGAGGACAAGGCCGTGCTACAGGCCGAGGCCGGGCTCATCCTAGAGCAGCAGCCCCAGTAGAGGACCCTCAGGTCGAGTCTGACGATGAGGTCCCAGTTTTGGCAGTCCCAGTTGGACCAGCTCAGGTCCCAGAGGGGTTCATAGCTACCCCAGTGCTTCAGGGCGCCCTTGTCCGTCTAGTCGGACTCATGGAAAGTGTAGCCCAAGCGGGTCTTCTTCCTACATCACCAGCCGCCTCTCAGGCGGGGGATGGTGCCCAGACTCCTTTCACCCGCGTACCAGAGCAGCTAGCTCCACAATTTTAAACTCCGGCACCTCAGCCAGCCGGAGTAGCTCAGCCGGGTATTGCAGCACCGGTAGCAGAGGGAGCAGCTATGTTAGCAGATGCTTTGTTGAGACTGGACAGGTTCACTAAGTTATTTACTGCTACTTTCACTAGTTCATCATCAGAGGACCCCCAGGATTATTTGGACAACTTCCATGAGGTTCTTCGGAATATAGGCATAGTGGAGTCGAACGGGGTTGACTTCGCTACTTTTCGGTTATCTGGCGCAGCCAAGAGTTGGTGGAGAGACTATTGCTTAGCTAGACCAGCTGGATCTACATATTTGACTTGGCCTCAGTTCTCGGAGATATTTTTGGGGAAGTTCCTTCCCATCACTGAGAGAGAGGACCTTCGGAGGCAGTTTGAGCGTCTCCAGCAGGGATCCATGTCCGTCACTCAGTATGAGACCAGGTTCATCAATCTAGCCTGACATGCTCTTATGATACTTCCCACTGATCGTGAGAGGGTTCAGAGGTTTATCGAGGGATTGTCCCGGCCTATCAGACTTTAGATGGATAGAGAGTCAGGTACAAATATATCGTTCCAGGACGCGACCAATGTGGCTAGGAGGATTGAGATGATTCTCTCACAGGGTGGTGGTCAAGGGGCTAACAAGAGGCCCCGTCATTTCGGTCGTTTCAATGGAGCCTCATCTGGGGGCAGGGATTCTTCAGGCAGAAGTCATCCTCCTAGACCTTTTCTGTCAGCTCTTTAGGTTTCCCATGGTACTTCAAGTGGTCGTGGGTATCAGACGCACTATTCTGATCAGCAGCCTTACAATGCGCCACCAACTCCCATCAGTGCACCACCGTATCTGAGTTTTCGGGGTGGTTATTCAGGTCGATATGGTCAGATTCAGTTCCCTCAGCAGCCGAGGTGTTGTAACACTTGTGGCGATCCGGGTCACCTTGCCAGATTTTTCCCTCGAGCATCAGGTAGTTCACAACATCAGGGTTCCTGCCATAGTACAGGCACCAGGTGTTCCACAGCCTGCCCAGCCAGCTAGAGGTGGGGGTAGAGGTGCTAGAGGCGGAGGTAGAGGTCATAGAGGTGGAGCTCAGGCCGCCAGAGGTGGAGGCCAGCCAACAGCCGACTTTCCCAGAGATGTAGTTCAGGGTGGTGAGGCACAACCTCGATGTTATGCTCTTCCAGCCAGGCTAGAGGCTGAGCCTTCAGATGCAGTCATTACAGGTACTATTCGGGTTTGTTATAGAGATGCTTCAGTGCTATTTGATCCAGGGTCTATGTATTCGTATGTGTCCTCTTATTTTTCACCATACCTGGTCATGCCTAGTGATCCACTGAGTATTCCTGTTTATGCATCTACACCGGTGGGTGATTCTATCGTGGTCGATTGAGTCCATCGTTCTTGTGTTGTGGTGATTGGGGGTCTTGAGACCCGTGTTGATTATTTGCTTTTAGGTATGGTCGAATTTGACGTTATATTGGGGATGGACTGGTTATCCCCATATCATGCTATCTTGGATTGTCATGCCAAGACAGTGACCTTAGCCTTGCCAGATTTGCCCGTTTGGAGTGGAAAGGAACTCCTGGTCATTTTACCCGCAGTGTTATTTCATACATGAAGGCTCGGCGTATGGTCGAGAAGGGGTGTTTGGCTTATTTGTCTTATGTGCGCGATTCCAGTGTTGAGGTTCCCTCTATTGTTTCATTGCCCGTGGTTCGTGAGTTTCCTGAGGTCTTCCTTTTAGACCTGCCGGGGATGCCACCCGACAGGGACATTGATTTCTGCATTGATCTGTCTCTGGGAACCCAGCCCATTTCTATTCCGCCGTATCGCATGGCCCCACGAGAGTTGAAAGAGTTGAAAGATTAGTTGCGGGATTTTCTTGGGAAGGGTTTCATTAGGCCCAACGTTTCTCCTTGGGGTGATCCATTATTGTTTGTAAAGAAAAAGGATGGTTCGATGAGGATGTGCATTGATTACCGGCAATTGAACAAGGTTACAATCAAGAATAAGTATCCTCTGTCGAGGATTGATGATTTGTTCGATCAGTTTCAGGGTGCCAGGGTATTTTAAAAGATAGACTTGAGATCTGGCTACAATCGGTTGAGGATTAGGGCATCCGATATCCCTAAGACAGCTTTCCGCACTCGGTACGGGCATTACGAGTTTTTAGTCATGTCATTTGGGTTGACAAATTCCCCATCAGCTTTTATGGATTTGATGAACCGAGTGTTCAGGCCTTATTTGGACCCATTCGTGATAGTCTTCATTGATGATATATTGATATACTCCCGCAGCCAGGAGGAGCACGAGCATCATCTCAGAGTGGTTCTTCAGACTCTGAAGGATAGTCAGCTATATGTAAAGTTTTCGAAGTGTGAGTACTGGTTGAGTTTATTTGCATTCCTGGGTCATGTCGTATCAGCAGAGGGTATTCAGGTTGACCTGAAGAAGATTGAGGCAGTCAAGAACTGGCCTAGACCAGCATCAGCTACAGAGATTCGGAGTTTCTTGGGATTAGCAGGCTATTATCGTCGGTTCGTGGAGGGGTTCTCATCTATTGAAGCCCCGATGATCAGGTTGACCCAGAAGGGTGCCCAGTTCAGATGGTCGGACGAGTGTGAGGCGAGCTTCCAGCGGATCAAGACAGCTCTGACTACAACACCGGTATTGGTTTTGCCCATAGGTTCAGGGCATTAAACATTCTGTTGTGATGCTTCCCGTATTGGGCTTGGTCCAGTGTTGATGCAAGATGGAAAGGTCATTGCTTATGGTTCGAGGCAGTTAAAGATTCATGAGAAGAACTATCCAGTGCATGATTTGGAGTTGGCAGCCATTGTCCATGCATTGAAGATTTGGAGGCACTATCTGTATGGCGTGGCGTGTGAGGTGTTCACAGATCGTAAGAGTCTTCAGTACTTGTTCAAGAAAAAGGAGTTGAATTTGAGACAGAGAAGGTGGTTGGAGTTGTTGAAAGATTATGATATTACATCTTATATCATCCGAGGAAGGCCAATGTGGTGGTCGATGCTTTGAGTAGGAAGTCAGCTAGTATGGGCAGTCTTGCTTTTATTCCATTCAGTCAGAGGCCGCTTGCCTTGGATGTTCAGGCTTTGGCCAATCGATTTGTGAGGTTTGATATTTCTAAGCCTAGTCGAGTGTTGGCTTGTACGATCGATCGTTCTTCATTATTAGATCGTATCCGTGATCGGCAGTCTGATGATCCCCATTTGTGTTGCCTTAGAGACATGGTGCAGCGCGGAGGTGCCAAGCAGGTGACCTTAGATGATGATGGTGTTTTGAGATTGCAGGGGCGAGTTTGTGTGCCCAATGTTGATGGGATTCTATAGTTGATTTTAGAGGAGGCCCATAGTTCCCGGTACTCTATTCATCCGGGCGCCGCGAAGATGTATCAGGATTTGCGGCAGCATTATTGGTGGCGTAGAATGAAGAAGGATATTTTGGCATATGTGGCGCGGTGTTTGAATTGTCAACAGGTTAAGTATGAGCATCAGAGGCCTGGTGGTTTGTTTCAGAGGATTGAACTTCCCGACTGGAAGTGGGAGAGGATCACTATGGACTTCGTTACTGGACTTCTGTTGACCCGGAAGAAGTTCGATGCAGTTTGGGTCATTGTTGATAGGCTGACCAAGTCAGCCATTTCATTCATGTGGCAGTTTCCTATGCATCCGGGAGGTTAGCTGAGATCTATATCCGGGAGATTGTTCGCCTTCATGGTGTGCCGGTATCTATCATTTCGGACCGAGGCGCGCAATTTACCTCGCATTTTCGGGGAGTAATTCAGAGAGAGTTAGGCACCCAGGTGGAGTTGAGAACAACATTTCATCCTCAGACGGATGGGCAGTCTGAGCGGACTATTCAGATATTGGAGGATATGCTCCGAGCTTGTGTTATTGACTTTGAAGGATCATGGGATCAGTTCTTGCCTTTAGCAGAGTTTGCCTACAACAACAGCTACCAGTCGAGTATCCAGATGGCTCCTTATGAGGCTTTATATGGTAGGCGGTGTCGATCTCCGGTTGGATTGTTTGAGCTGGGAGAGGCTCGGTTGTTGGGTACAGATTTGGTTCAGGAGGCCTTGGTCAAGGTCAGGATTATTCAGGATAGGCTTCATACAGCTCAATCCAGGAAAACGATTTATGCATATCGTAAGGTTCGAGATGTGGCTTAAATGGTTGGTGAACGAGTATTGCTCCGAGTGTCGCCTATGAAGGGCGTGATGAGATTTGGGAAGAAGGGCAAGCTTAGCCCTAGATTCATTGGTCCGTTTGAGATTCTTGAGCGAGTGGGAGAGGTGGCCTATAGACTTGCATTGCCACCTAGCTTATCAGTCGTACATCCCGTTTTTCATGTGTCCACGCTTCGGAGGTACACGACAATCCAGCCCACGTGTTAGATTTCAGTACTGTCCATAGCTATTTTAGACCGGCAGATTCATCAGTTGAGATCCAAGACTTTCCCTTCTGTTCGTGTTCAGTGGAGAAGTCAGCCTTCTGAGGCATCGACCTGGGAGTCCGAGTCCAATATGCGGAGCCATTACCCTCATTTATTTCCCGACTCAAGTACTTCCTTCTTCTGTCCGTTCGAGGACGAACGGTTGTATTAGAGGTAGAGAATGTGACGACCCAAAGGGTCATCACCTATTTTATTACCTATTCCGTACTTTCGAGGCCTTGAAAACCTCATTTGTAGTTGCCTCGATTTGCGTGCGCAGTCCGAGCACGTAGCCGGATAGCTTAAATATGAAATTCTATGAAAAATGCTAAGATTTGATATTAAAATGAATAAATTTGACTCCGGTAAACATTTTGGGTAAACGGACCCAGACCCGTAATTTGACGGTCCCGGAGGGTCCGTAGGAAAGTATGGGACTTGGGCGTATGCTCGGAATCGATTCCCGAGGTCCCAAGCCCGAGAAATGAATTTTTGAGTAAAATTGTTTTCTGAAAATATTTATGGAAATTGAAAATGAAATCTGATTAAAAAGTGATGGTATCGGGCCCGTATTTTGGTTACGGCGCCCGGTACAAGCCTTATATATGGTTTAAGCGCTTTCTGTAAAGTTTGGTTGAAAACGGATTTCGTTTGACGTGTTTCGGACTTGAAATGGGAAATTTGATGTTTTATGAAATTTAATAGAACTCATGGTTTTGGTCCGAGCCTTGTGTTTGCACCAAGCGGGTCCGGGGTCGAATTTTGATAATTTTTGAGGAATGCTAGGAAATAGGTAATTAGGCCATGTAATTGAATCATTGAATCCTTATTGATACACTTGAGCTGATTATGTCTAGATAATATCATTCCGGAATTGAACTCTAAAGGAAAGGAGGTGTTAGAGGGTTTATTGCTACTTGGGACTTGAGGTAAGTGTTTGGCCTAACCTTAGCTTGAGGGAATATGAGTTGAGTATTATTTGCTATTTTCTAATTTTCAAATAAGATGTATAGGCATGGTGACGAGTATCTATACATTGATGTCTAGCATGACTGTGAGTCCTTATATTGTGAATATTGTGATTTTGTGGTAATTTTCATGCTTAATTGACAATTCCTATATGTTGTGAAGAATATGTGAAGGGAATTGTAATCTTTAAACTCTGTTGGAGCATTGGCCCAAATTGTAACACGAACGATGAAGGTATATGAGATAATTGTATCCTTTGGAGCATTGGCTCAAGTAATAGAGTGAATTATGAAATGAAGTGAAAGAAAGAGAAAAAGCTACTAAAATATACCCTTGCCGGGTCATTGTTGCGTTTGATTTTGTCTCCCCTGTTGGGATATTGAGGTTACTATTATTGTTCCCTTGCCGGGATTTAATTGTTGATATTATTCCCTTGCTAGGATTTAATTGTTGATATTGTTCCCTTGCCGGGATTTAAATTGTTTAATTGATGTTCCCTTGCTGGTATTTCTATTTTATTCTACTTACTTCCTTGCCCTTGTTTGTGATTGTTGTTTGGGTGAAGAAGAGTGTTAAAGCATGAAGGGTGATACCGTGCACTGTTAGATATTGTGAGGAAGAGTGTTAAAGAACGAAGGGTGATGCCGTGCACTGCTTGATATTGTTCCCTTGCCGGGGTTATTATGTCTATTCTGTTTACTCTGTTGCCCTTGTTTGTGATTGCTGTTTTGGTGAGGACGAGTGCTAAAGCACGAAGGGTGATGCCGTGCGTTGTTTGACATTATGAGGAAGAGTGCTAAAGCACGAAGGGTGATGTCGTGCCGTACGATGTACCATTCCGTACCGATATTCATTGATTACTGTGAGGAAAGAGAGTAAAAGCACTAAGGGTGATGTCGTGCTATGATTTACATTGATTACATTATACATTGCATAGTGAGGAAAGAGAGTAAAAGCACGAAGGGTGATGTCGTTCCATGATTTACATTGATTACATTATACATTGCATAGTGAGGAAAGAGAGTAAAAGCACGAAGGGTGATGTCGTGCCATGATTTACATTGGTTACATTTTTCATTGCATAGTGAGGACGAGAATAAAAGCACGAAGGGTGATGTCGTTCCATGATTTACATTGATTACATTATACATTTCATAGTGAGGACGAGAGTAAAAGCACGAAGGGTGATGCCGTGCAAGTTTGTGATTTCCTGTCCTTATTGATATGCTGGCTTTGTTGTTCTTTTCCTTATTGAGATTTCTTATATGAAATTATTTCTTCCATCCCTTTGATTTCACTTCTGTCTTGTTTTTTTTCTAGTTTCAGAGGCAGCTATGTATTCTCTTTTCAGACTTGTATTTAGCACTCTTGTAGACAGTTCGTGAGTTTGTGACTCCAGGTTTTGGGAAAGTTTACGCGTTGTTGTATTATGTTGTCCTTATTTAGCTTGGAACCATATTTATTTCCGTTGTTAAACGGTGAACTGTTTAGTTTATCCTATTAAAGTGGTGTTAATATGCTATTTATCTATGTACGTTGGCTTGTCTAGCGGGTTCAACGTTAGACGCCATTCATGAAGGTCTTTTACGCGTCAGGAAGTTTGTGTTTAGCGTTCGCGAATCTTTGGGCGGCAGTTTATCGCGATAGCGATCGCAAGGAAGATGCTCTAATCACATAGAAGGTTAGGCGGGAAGGGCACCGGGTGATTTATCCTACGTTTGCGAGGGTTTGATCACATTCGCTTAGGAACTGGGGAGTTGACTACCGCGTTCGCAACCCGTGTGATGCGTTCGCGAAGAGCATTTTGGAAGCTGGTCGAGGTTAGTCTTCACGATCGCGAGGGCTAGTCTGTGATTGCAAAGAAGGGAGTTGCTGGGAAGACTTGTTTTATTTCGGGTTTCGGTTCATTGCTTCCAATTCTGACATGGTTTGGGCGATTTTTGGAGCTCTTCAAGAGGGGATTTTTATCATCTATGGAAAGGTAAGTAATTCTCACATATTGTAAGTTAATCACATGGATTTTATAAGGATTTAAACATGGAAAATTTTAGATATTGTGAGATTTTTGAAAAAACCTAGAATTTGGTATTTTTGGATTTTGACCACGAAATTGGACATGGAATTAGGAATAAATTATATATTAAGTTCATGGTGTTATGGGTAGATATTATCTTAAAGAATATTCAGAATCCAGAAGCGTGGGACCGAGGGTTCACATTGCTGACTTTTCGAACATAGATGGGATTTCTTAAAAATTAATTAATTAAGAGTGTTGGAATATATTTTATTGGTTTGCATGTTGTTTGACTAGTTTCGGATCGTTTGGCTTTGAATTGAGGAGTTAGATAGACATTGGAGTCGGCTATTAGAACTTCAAAGCGAGGTAAGTCTCCTTTCTAACTTTGTGAGAGGGAAGTAGCTCGTAGGTGTTAAAATTGTTATGTACTTCTAGTTCTGGGTGCTACGTATGCACGAGGTGACGAGAGTCCATACGTAGCTAAAAGCAGTTATGTCCGGGTAGACTTAGCACTTTATCATGTAATATTTGAATTATTTGAACTCATTTGCTAGCTTAATTAAGTTAATTTATAATTGAAATTGATTTGGGAATGTAGTAGGCCAAGCTTTACAACCTTGAGTTGTTTGGAGAGATACTTGATAAACGGTAAAAGTCATATTTACTTCATGCTCTTGCACCAGTGTTGTAAGAACATTACTCATAATTCAATAAGTCTCTTCCTTTCCTGTGGATCAGGCCGACTGCCTCGGTAGTATATTAGGATGCATGTCTGGTTCGCGTCGGTCGACCCTCGGTAGTGTACACACCACTCTGGATTGTGTCGTACGACATCGGCATAATCGTGCGTGATACCGCTAGTTGTACGTATATTCATGAGATTACCCTTTTATTGAGGCCTAGCGTATATATGGTATTACTTATTCATTTGAGATTTGCATTTGATATTTCTGAGATGTTGAGATAGCATAGAAGATTTGAAAGATTTATATCGTTAAAAGAAATGTTGGAGAATTATGTTAGTTACAATTTTACCTCTTTATTAGTGTTTTGCTTAATATATGTTTATGATTTACCATACTATTTTATTGGACCACTAATAAGTGTCAATGTCGACCCCTCGTCCCTACTTCTCCGAGGTTAGGCTAGATAATTACTGGGTATGCGTTTATTTACGTATTCATGTTACACTTTTGTACTATATGTGCAGAATCTGACAGATTCATTTGGTGGTCATGTTGGCGCATAGGTGCGGCTGTCCAGGAGTCTTTATGTGAGTTACATTCTAGGCTACGTATCGTGGCCCACAGACTCTCCATCATATTATATAATTACTGGGTATGTGTTATTTACGTATTCATGTTAATCTTTTGTACTATATGTGCAGGATCTGACAGATTCATTTGGTGGTCATCTTGGCGCATAGGTGCGATTGTTCAGCAGTCTTTATGTGAGTTACATTCTAGATACATATCGCGGCCCACAGACTCTCCATCATATTATCTACTTTATCTTGTCTAGTTTACATTCCAGATAGATATTGTATTATTATTGTTCTCCTTAATAAATTCTCATGCACTTGTGACACAGTGATTTGGGATATTCTAGTTGATGTTTACGGACTTGCATATTATTATTACTTTTTATTTTTATGCCTTACTAGTTATGTATATACCCATGATTTTAAATGCGTATATTTCTTTACCTAATAAAGTTTATGATTTCGAAAGTAAAAAAATAATCAATTAACATGATAGTTCATTGTTGGCTTGCCTAACAGCGATGTTGCGCGCCATCACAACCTATAGTGGATTATGGGTCGAGACATTCATCGATTCTCTAGAATGGAGCTTTGCTTGCTCGATGGACGAGCTTGATCAACCCCTCTCGAAACACTCAGGGACTGTAGAGACGACGCGAGAAATTGAGGGTAAAATGAAGCCCTTCGGTGTTGTTGATGAAGTGGCGGAGGAGGATTACGATCCTCCAAAAGGACAGGGTGAATCTTCCTGAGGTAGACATCGTACCTTTTGTAGAAGCTGAGAATTATAGGGTCCACCGGGGAAAGAGTGAAGGGGTATGTGTAACACTTAGATACCCCTCCACTTGGGTAGTAATGTCCTCATTAGGCCCAAGGACGACCACTTCCTTGGCCTCCCATTTGCAGTCCACCCAAACTTTAGGAAGTGTGTCTTCCATAATGGAGCACATTTACCCCCTCAGTCATGTGGAATGGAGGATTTTTCGAATTTAAATTCATTCTCAATGGAGCAGCCCCCGTGAATTAAGCTCTTCAAAGGAGGTTCTGGGGCCACAACAGAAACTGTCACCTTGGCATCCATGGTCAGGTTAGAAGTTGAAGGGACGGTCTGTTGAGGAACATATTTGGAGGTTTTTTCCATCGGATTCTGGAAAATATGAAGATATGAATGTGGGGATGAAGGTTTGAAGGTAATGATTAATATTTGAAGATAATGATGAAGGTATGAAGGTCATACTTGAAGATTTGATGAAGGAATATGAAGATTTGAAGATGAAAGTATGAAGATCTGGAAAAAAAATGTGTGAAGGCTTGAAGGGGTTGGAAGTAAGTGAAGAATTCAAGGGTAAATCAAGGAGCTATTGAATCTTTAAAAAAAACGTGAAAAAGGGGTCAAAACTTTTATAAAGAAAGGGTATTCAATGTGTGACGTTTCAGATTCTGGGATGGTCAACCGGCAGTTGACAAGTGTTCGAAGTCAGAACGACGCGAGTGATGGGATTTTTTGCTGACCCATCAAATCAGTTGTAGAGTACAAAAGAAGTAATTGGGGTTAATTTATCTCTTCCCGCCGCTTCGATATCTACTCTCCGGAAAATGAGGGGACTATCTATGTACGGGTAAAATCGGGGGCAGAGTTGTAACTACCTGGCCGGTTGTTTGAGTATTATAGCCATGTTCCCCCATTTATTGCTTTTCTTGTGCTCACCTTTCGTTATGTGACTTCTGGGGGTGGTCCGTTTGGCTCAGGGGATGTTTCAGAATGGGTTGGTACACTTAGTCCCAAGATTGGAAGCCTAAGTTGAAAGAGTAGACCGGATGTTGACTTATGTATAAACGACTCTGTAATGGAGTTTTGATGGTTCCAATAGCTCCGTATAGTGATTTTGGACTTAGGAGTGTGTACGGATATTGATTTGGAGGTCCATAGATGATGTTGCCTTAAATTGGCGAAAGGTGGGAAAAATGAAGTTTGGAGAGTTGAGAGGTTTGATCGAGAGTTGACTTTGGGGTTACGGGGCTCATATTTTTGTTCCAGAAGTTGTAATAGTCTCGTTGTGTCATTCATTACTTGTGTGCAAAATTTGAGGTCAATCGGAACTGATTTGATGGGTTTTGGCATCGACTGTAGAAGATGGAAATCATTAGTTTCAATAGGCTTGAATTGGGATGTGATTCGTGTTTTTGGTGTTCTTTGATGTGATTTGAGGCCTTGACTAAGTTCGTATCATTTTTAGGACTTGTTGGTGTGTTTGATTGAGGTACTGGGGACCTCGACCGGATTTTGGATGGTTAACGGATTGAAATTTGACATAGGTATTATGCTAAAGTGCTTCAGGTCTGGTGTCATCGCACCTGTGGAAGGATTGAAATTTGGGGTTACGGGGCTCAGATTTTCGTTCTGGAAGTTGGAATAGTTTCTTTGTGTCATTCATTACTTGGGTGAAAAATTTAAGGTCAATCGGAATTGATTTGATAGGTTTTGACATCGATTGTAGAAGTTGGAAATCATTAGTTTCAATAGGCTTGAATTGGGATGTGATTCGTGTTTTTGGTGTTGTTTGTTGTGACTTGAGGCCTCGACTAAGTTCGTATCATGTTTTAGGACTTGTTGGTATATTTGATTGAGGTCCTAGGGGCCTTGAGCGGGTTTTGTATGGTTAACAGATTGAAATTTGACATAGGTGATATCCTAAAGTGCTTCAGGTCTGGTGTCATCGCACCTGTGGAAGTGTTGGCCACAGGCCCGGAGCCGTAAAAGCAGCTAGGTGTGCGTAAGTGCGTAAGGGGAGAAGGCTGTTGCGAAGCGCGGGTGCGGAGGAAATCCGCAGAAGCAAACGCACTCCTGCAAGAAATGTTCTGCAGAAGAGGAACTGGGCAGTGTGGGTAGGATCACAGAAGCGATGGGTTTGTCCGCAGATGCGGTCCCGCAGGTGCGAAGAAGGGACTGGAGGTGCACGAGGTCGCTTTTCTAGGGTAATTTAGGGGACGGATTCTTAATCGCAAAATCGATATCGCATAAGCGGCTAAATTGGCCGCATAAGTGAAACTCCTGTTAAATTCAAAAGGTTCCGTGAATTATTCATTTTTGGACTTTCGGAGCTCGGATTTAGGCGAATTTTGAAGGGGGTTTTGCTAGATTTTGAGAGGTAAGCAACTTTTGATCGTTTTTATCTATTTATATTGAATGCCCATTGGATTTCCCCCAGAGATTTGGTAATTTTGAAGTGAACATTTAGGGATTTTTGACCCATATATTGGAGAGTTATAATAGGACATTTGAGTGACAATTTGGTGTCGGAATTTGGTAATTTTTGTAGGGTCAGAATCGTAGTTGGAAGGGTGTTCATTTTTTTTTTAAATTTTGTCAGATTCCGAGATGTGGGCCCAGGGTTAAATTTTTGAATTGAATTTTTTACTTTTGTTAAAAAAAACTTAACTAATTCATATGGAATTAATTCCTATGGCTCGTGTTGATTCTATTGAGTTGTTTGTGGTTAGATTCGAGTCTTTCGAGGGCCGATTCTTAAGGAAAGATATTGTTGCAATAGATATTTGCACGATTTGAGGTAAGTAACACTTCTAAACATGGTTCTGAGAGTATGAATCCCTGAAATACGTGTTTTGTCGCTGGTGTTGAGGCGACGCACATTCAAGGTTATAGGTGTGTGGGCGTGCACCCTTGATATTGTGACTTGGTTGATTCTATGATACTATGCAGTCATCAAACGGTGTTTTTATTCTTGTGATCCCTATGTGTTAGAGTAACTGAGATTTAATCCATGTTAGAAATCATGGTTAGGTTGTATGATTGTCCTGTTGAGACCTACCGGGGTCATTTCTGCTGTCTAATTATTTGCTTAAATGGCAATTTTGTACTCAGTCACATCCATCATTTGCATATCATATCTCAGTCTATGTTACTATTTATTTTTGTATCATATATCATTGTTTGGGCTGATTGGCATGAGATTTGTGAGCCTGAGAGACTGGAGCGATTGATGATTGAGTTGGGGCCTGAGAGCCGTGTTGTGAGTGAGATTTTTGGATTGGGTTGCACGCCGCAGCAGGCCTTCTTAGCTTTATATATATTATTGTTATTATGGATCATGCTGCATGCCGCAGCAGGCCCTGTGTGCTTTATATATTGTTATGGAATCGGGTTGCACGCCACCACAGGCCATATTGGCTTTATATTAGTGTTTTGGAAGGATCCTCCCCTTCGGAGTCTGACACACCATCAGTGAGCGCATGTATCGTACAATTCTGAGTGACTGAGTGTGATGAGTGAGAATTGAGATAGTCAGATTGATTACTCAGAGACTGTGAGTACATAAGGTTATCATTGTGATGCATTACATATGATTTGCACATTTGATATGTAGATACAGAGATGTAACATTCCTCATATGAGTTGTACTTGGCATATTGTCACGCCCCGAACTAGGGGAGCGTGACCGGCGCTCGACCGAGATACCCTGGTCAAGCAAGCGTACTTGATGTCTTCTACCCAACCTTACCCATGAACAAAAAAAGCATCAGTAACAAGAGATAGACATGAGAAGAGTAAATTGTTCCGATTTCTTTTTCCATCACTCAAAGGAGCTTCATTTACAGTTTCCAAATTAAATATTACAATGCAAGTGAATATCGACTTTCATTCAACTTTAGACAACTATAGTAACGAGGCAAAGTTTAGAGGAGCAGCAGGCAAGCAAGAAAGTTCATAATTACAAGGGAAAAACATGTTTTCCAAATACCAAGACTTCTAGTTCATTACCTAACATCGAACACCACCCACAACATGTTTACGGAGCCTCTAAGTATAGCAAAAGAGTAGTATGGAAGTGCTGGTGACAATGCCCCGCCTATACCTCAAAACACAATGTACAATGTCAAGTGACATAAGGCCTGGAACAGAATATGGCTCACCAAAACCTGCTGAATAGAGGGTAACTACTAACAAGGATCTAAGTTGCCCAGTGACGAATTACGTGCATCCATTAAAGATGCAACACCCCGAGCTAAAGGGACGTTAGTACATATAGAATAGTACTAGTATGTAAAGCTAAATATCCTCTCACGTAATATAATGCCAATATAAAAAGTTAATAATCATAAATGAAGCAAGTAACAATGATATCTACATGCCAAGTTAAAATGTAACAATTTTCAAAATAAGAAATTAACATTTTTTTGGTTGGGAGATCATTAGCATCCGATCATCACACCATACACGAGGCATGGAGTTCCACCACAAATTTTATCGGCTAAGCCATCTCTCCACGAATCAATGTGGATTGGCTAGGCCGTCTCCCCTCATATGTCATGTGGTTCGACTTCCAATCCACGCATAACATCAATCTCATCCCAATTAAGGGAAATAATCTTAATACAACAATATCATCCCAATCAAGAGGAATAATCTCAATCCATCCCTACATCGGCACGTGTAGTTTCAGGTGTGGGCCATTACAACCCACCCTTCCTCGGATCACTAATGATACTCCCAAAAACGTTTTTTTTTTCACACAAAAGGAAACAAAAATATAAATACATTCATCGACTAGAGCTTCGTAACATTTTGACGAAGGCCCCCGAACTGAGGGTTCGGTCAGTAGAAGGGACGAATTTGTCTCCCCGCTGTTATCGCTAACCATTCTCCTTCTCATTGCATTTCTTGATCGGTCGCTTCTTTTTTCTTTCATGCAGAATGTTCGCCCTAGTTTTCCCCTTTTAATATAATAATAATGTAAGCTTCCAAAGCTCCTTTCTTCAGCTAGTGAGTGTTAGCCGCTTTTTAGCATTTCCTGCCTGAGTAGTTAACCATCACTTGACCTTATAAGGGAGGCCCTGTGCCAAGTGATTTCCCCCCAAAAAACTCTCATAACATTCCATACCACATATAGCTTCATTAGTACTTTCAACCACTCACAATATCATTATTTTATTGGCTCTACGCATGATTCTTCATTCATGGAACGATGGTTGTATCTCATATTCCACACTTTCATTTCTTTACTTTCAAGAGTCATTATCATAAACATCAACATATAGACTTTGCGTTCATTAGAAATGAAGGCTTTAAACACAATGGGTTTCCTTCAAAAGAATGGAGCAAAATGGCTAGCAATTGAAGCACAAGTAAAGAATCATGAGTGAGTGGTACACCACTTATTCATGAAATACTTTTTCCAAAAGAGCAATACACAGTATCAACTCATGAGTATGTAAGGACCCAAAACACATTGGAAATACTTACAAGCATAGCATGGTGATTTACGATTGAAACATGGGATCAAATCATACACATTAGTTAAAACAATCATGTTTCAACATTTTTCCACTAAGGGGAGCATAGTATGATAAGGGAAGTTTGAACACGACTTGAGTACATAATCATTTAAGCAAATCGATTTTTGGAATCAATTTGGAACAGCTGGAACGAGAGTTAGAACAAATATTCAAAACTTTCGAGGAACTCATGAATTCCAATTCTAGAAAGAGAGCTTAGACAACATACCTTAATGGATATCTTTAGTAATATTAAAACCTCCCACTACTCTTACGACTTCCATTTATTTCAACATAATTCAATTGGACCAATATTAGTAAAACTTTCCAGGTTTTAGGTTATTTTGGCATTTTATCAAACACCTAGAGTGCATAGCATTCTACTATCTCTAGTAATGGTGTTTCTTAGCCTAACAATCCCTCCTTCCCATCAACAATATATTATACAACATCCTTTGACTACTAATTTCCTTCTTTAGCACAATCATAATCATCAATGAACTCACATCCACCATGTTTCACTAATTAACTCATTAAAAAATCTCTACAACACCCAATAATCTAGGTTAAGCACTTATGGCTTCCAATAACCATCCCATAAGTGCTAGTACTTATTTCTTGCTCATTTATTCACTACCAATCCATGCATGTAGGTTTAAGGGTGAAATATTACCTCTTATAGACCGAATCTTGAAAGACAACTTTTAGGGTGTTCTTGGGCTTTCAAAGAAATCCTATGTAATCCAATACAAAACCTTGTTGTAAGTAGTGATTGTGAAGTGAAATCATCATAAAAACACACTTAAAATTTCACTTTAAGTGTGTATTAGAAGCCTTGGCCGGATGGGTGATGGAGATAAAAACCCTAGTTTTGAAATTCTTTTATTTTTCTCTCCCCACTCAGGTATTAAGAGGCCCAGGTACAGTATTTCTCCACTGCTGCTACAGCTGTGCTATAAGACTTTAGCTCAGTGGTTTGCAAAAATTTATGTTTCATTCATGTGCTATAGTTGCTATGGGAAGATATTTCACTGTATATTTATTAGTTTTATTGCTTAGAAATTAGAATCCAAATGTTCCCTATTATTACAACACTCAAAAAATAATAAAAGAATTATCCCCAAGTATCCAAATAACTTTACCCACTCTAGTAATTTCTCATGTGGTTCGGGTAAAAATTAAATTGTATTCCTAAACTCGAAATTGCTCGAATTAGCTATAGAAATTCATGTGGCCTTACACATTAGCCTACCTCTATACCAGAAACCTCGAGTTCTTGGTAAAATTTTATGAGGCCTGTACATATTTAATCTGTGTTGAGCTTAAAATGTTAAAACTTGAAAGCATGTCTAAAATATTTGTATTGTGTACAAACTGTTTAGGAGTTTTCTTTTAGATATTACTGTCATTTTTCCTGTCATATCTGTACGGTTATAAATCTAGATTTGGACTATAATTATCTAAGCTCATCACTGCTTTCAGTCCAAGGTTAGTCTTGTTACTTATTGAGTACTTTGGGTCGGTTGTACTCATACTATACTCTGTACTTCGTGTGCAGACCAGGTACTTCTGGGCACGGTGGTTGCTAGATTTGGAAATTTATCTATTGAAGACTATTGAGGTAGCTACCTTGGCATCTGCAAACCTCGAGTCATGAGCATGTTTAATAGAGTCTTGCGGCTCGGTACAGAGACGTCTGTACTTATCTTCGAGAGGCTATCGAACCATTAGGAAACGTCACTTTTTAGTATTCTTATCGTGTGAATTTGTTGATTCTGGAAACTAAACTTTTGTTATTCTATTATCTCACATATGGTGAGGACACGTGATACCGGATCGACCGAACAACCACTAGTACCACCAGCTAGGGCCACGAGAGGTTAGGGCTGCGGTAGAGGACGAGGTGTAGCTCGTACAACAGTTAGAGCAGCAGTTGTAGACCCACCAGTTGCTTTAGATCATGAGCAAATCCCAGATGTAGTTGTGCCGGTGAGACCAGCTCAGGCACCAGCTTTGCCTATTGTGATTCTGGGTCTTCAAGAGGCTCTGACCCAGATATTGACTGTTTGCACTAGCCTTGCTCAGGAGGTTTCAGTTTCGGCCACGCCAGCCACTTCTCAGCCCGGTAGAGGTGCCCAAACTCTCATTGCACGTACTCTAGAGCAGGTGGTGCATGGACTTCAGGCACCGGGGGTACTACCAGCCTAGCCGGTTGTAGTTTCTCAGGCCCAGGTAGGCCCCGCTATGAGTGATGAGAAGCAGAAGAGACTAAATAGGTTTGGGAGGCTCAATCCTCCATAATTCAGTGGGGTTGAGTCAGATGATGCTCCGGACTTCTTGGATAGGTTCTAGCAGATTATTCACACGGAGGGTATTTTGGAGGCTAGTGGGGTCTCATTTACTACTTTTCAGCTAACGGGCATCCTTCGAATGGTGGGAGGCCTCCCAGCAGAGCAGGCCAGCCGGTGCTACACCACTTACATGGCATGAGTTCTCCGTTCTCTTCTTGGAGAAGTTTGTACCCCTGACCCGCATGGAGGAGTTGCATAGGCAATATGAGAAACTACACCAAGAGCGTATGTCCGTAACACAGTACGAGATAATATTATCAATGTTGATTCATCACGCAATCTAGTTGGTTCCCACATAGAGAGAGAGGATTAGGTGGTTCATTAATAGCCTCAACTATGGACTGCACTTTGTTATAACTCAGGAGATTGGATCAGGTGCTAGGTTTAATACGGTGGTTGATATTTCTAGGCATCTAGAGTAGGTCCGTAGTCAGGAGAGGGATGCCAAGAGGCCTTGTGGTTTGGGTGGTTTCAGCGGTGTTTCTCCTAGAGGGCAATCCCACCACAACAAAGGTTGTCTTCATAAGCCCGCTCAAATGGCTCATTTAGTTCATCGTGGTGCATCAGCTAGCCATGGTTTATACAGTACCCCTTCGGGTCAGTCATCTCTTAATGCCCTCCCAACTGAGTGTTCATATCGTGCTTCATTAGTTCAGGGTTCGTCTGTGTCAGGTCCTTCTTGTAGTTATTCTGGTTTTGGGGGGCCTGATTCAGTCTCTACCATTATTGACGGATCGGAGTTGCTATGAGTTTAGAGGATTTGGAAACGTAAGGAGGTATTGTCCCCGTCTCTTGGGATGTCCAGTTCAGTAGAGGGGTCAGTTTATGACTTCCGCACCAGTTACTTCACCACCCGTTGGCTAGCTCGGGGTGGGGCTCAGGTAATTAGAGGTCGCCCTAGAGGGGGAGGCCGATCATATGGCGGTCAGGCTCGATGCTATGCATTTTCTGCCAGGCTAGAGGCTGTTGCTTCCGACGCTATGATCACATGAATTATCTCAATATGCCACACGGATGCTTCTATATTATTTGACCCTGGTTCCACTTATTCGTATGTATCATCATATTTTGCTTGTTAGCTGGATATGCCCTATAAGTCCTTTGTCTTAAATGTTCTTCTATATACGCCTGTGGGCGATTCTATTATTGTGGACCATGTGTATCGGTTGCGTGTGGTGACTATTGGAGGATTGGAGAATAGAGTTGACCTCTTATTACTTAGAATGGTCGATTTCGATATGATTCTGGGTATAAATTGGTTATCCACATGCCATGTTTTTATGGATTCTCATGCGAAGACCCTAACGTTGACGATGTCGGGGTTACTTATGATCGAGTGAATAGGTTCTCTGGACTATGTTCCCAGTAGCGTGCTTTCATATTTGAAGGCCCAACGGATGGCTGGGAAGGGATGTTTTTCATATTTGTCTTTTGTGAGGGATGTTGGTGCTGATACTCTTGCTATCGATTCTGTTCCGGTAGTGCGAGATTTTTGGATATGTTTCCTGCAAACAAGTGGGGTATGTCGCTTGATAGAGATATTGATTTTGGTATTGACTTGGTGTCGGGCTCTCAACCCATTTCTATTCCTCCGTAGCATATGGAACCAGCAAAGTTGAAGGAATTGAAAGAGAAACTTCAAGAGCTTCCTGATAAGGGGTTCATTAGGCGTTGTATGTAGCCTTGGGGTGCAATGGTTCTGTTTATGAAGAAGTATGGTACTATGCGGATGTGCATCGACTATAGGCATTTGAACAAAGTTACAATTAAGAATAAGTATCTTTTGCCATGCATTGATGACTTATTTGACAAGCTTCAGGGAGCTAGAGTGTTCTCTAACATTGATTTAAAGTTCGGGTATCACCAATTGAAGATTTGGAACTCGAATATTCTGAAGATGGCATTCAAGACTCGCTATGATCACTATGAGTTTCTTGTGATATATTTTGGGCTGACCAACGCCCAGCAACATTCATGCAGCTGATGAATAGTGCATTCCAGCCATATATTGATTCATTTATCATATTACTTATCGATGATATCCTGGTGTACTCACGTAGCTAGGAGGAGCATGCAAATCATTTGAGGATTGTACCACAGAGGTTGAGGGAGGAGAAGTTTCATGAGAAGTTCTCCAAGTGTGAGTTTTGGCTCAGTTTGGTGGCATTCTTAGGCACGTGGTGTCCAGTGAAGGTATTAAGGTTGATTCAAATAAGATAGAGGCGGTTCATGTTTTTCCTAGATCTTCTTCAGCTACTAAGATTCAGAGTTTTCTTGGCTTGGAGAAATATTATCGTCACTTCGTGGAGGGTTTTTCGTCCATTTTAGCGCCTTTGACCAGGTTGACCCAGTAGAGTGCGCTGTTTAGGCGGTCAGATGAGTATGAGGAGCTTTCAAAAGCTCAAGACTGCCTTGACCATGCTCCAGTACTAGTTTTCCCTTCAGCAACGGGTTCTTATATAGTATATTGGGATGCTTCTCGGATTGGTATTGGGTGTGTCTTGATGTAGAAGGGTAGATTGATTGCTTATGATTCATGACAGTTGAAGCCTTATGATAAGAACTACCTTGTTCATGATTTAGAGTTGGTAGACATCGTTCATGCATAGAAGATTTGGAGGCATTATCTCTACGGTGTATCTTGTGAGCTATTTATGGATCATCGGAGCCAGCACTTGTTCAAGAAAAGGGATCTAAATTTGAGGTTGCGGACCTGCGAAAGGACTATGATATTACCATTTTTTATCATCCCGGGAAGGCCAATGTGGTGGCCGATGTCTTGAGTAGAAAGGCGATGAGTATGGGTAGACTTGCCTTTATTCATGTTGGTGAGAGGCCACTTGCATCATATGTTCAGGTATTGGCTAATTAGTTTGTGAGGTTACATGTTTCAGAGCCTTATTGATTTCTAGCTTGTGCGGTTTCTCAGTCTTCCTTATTTGATCGCATCAGAGAGCGTCAGAATGGCGATCCCTATTTGTTGGTCCTTAAGGATATGGTTTATTATGGTGATTCCAAGGAGGTTTCTATTGGGGATGATGTGGTGTTGTGGATGCAGGGTCAGATTTGTGTGCTGAATGTTGACGGGCTACGTGCGTTGATTCTTAGAGAGGCCCACAGTTCGTGGTATTCCATTCATCTGGGTGCCGCAAAGATGAACCAAGGCTTGAGGAAGCACTATTCATGGAGGATGATGAAGAAATATATAGTGGGATTTTTAGTTCGGTTCTTAAATTGTCAACAGGTGAAGTACGAGCATCATAGTCCGGGTGAATTTCATCAGAGGCTTGAGATTCCGGAGTGGAAATGGGAGCGTATCACCGTGGAATTCATAGTTGGTATCCCACAAACTTCGAGGAAGTTTGATGCTATTTGGGTGATTGTGGACCGGTTGACCAAAACCGCATATTTCATTCCAGTTAGGACTACTTATTCTTTGGAGCGGTTGGCTGAGATCTATATCCGCATATTGTTCGCCTTCGCGGTGTGCGGTGTCCATCATTTCCGATTGGGGCACGCAATTCATATCGCACTTTTAGAGAGCAGTGCAACGAGAGTTAGGCACTTAGGTTGAGTTGAGTACATCATCCCACCCTCAGACAGAACGGACAGTCCGAGCGCACTATTCAAATATTATATGATATGTTATGCACTTGTGTCATGGATTTCGGGGCTCTTGGGATCTGTTTCTGCTGTTTGCAAAGTTTGTCTACAACAAAAACTACCAATTGAGTCTTCAGATGGCTCTGTATGATGCTTTGTATGGGAGACGGTGTCGGTCTTCAGTTTGTTGGTTTGAGTCGGGTGAGGATAGAATACTGGGTACTGACTTGGTTCAGTATGCTTTGGACAAGGTTAAGTTGCAGGATCGGCTTCGCATGGCATAATCTAGACATATATCCACGCCTATTTGAGACTCCAAGTATGATTCTAAACCCGTTCGAGGAAGAATGTTTGTTTAAAAAAGGGAGAATTCAACGACTGAGCTGGTCATTTTGAGTATTATAGCCATGCTCCCCTGTTTATTGCTTATTTTGTGCTCACTTGTTGTTATGTGACTTGCCGGGTTGGTCTATTTGGTTTCGGGGATGTTTCGGAATGAGTTGTGACACTTAGTCCCAAGGTTGGAAGTCTATGTTGAAAGAGTTGACCGTATATTGACTTACGTGTAAATAACTCCAAAATGGAGTATTCATGGTTGTGATAGCTCTGAATAGTGATTTTGGACTTAGGAGTGTGTTTGGATATTTATTTGGAGGTCCATAGATGATGTTGACTAAAATTGGCGAAAGTTGGGAAAATTGAAGTTTAAAGAGTTGAGAGGTTTAACCGAGAGTTGACATTGGGGTTGTTGGAGAAGGTTGTTGGGAAGCACAAGTGTAGAGGAAATCCGCAGAAGCAGACACACTCGTGCGCGAAGTGTTCCATAGATGCGGAGCTGGGCAGTGTGGCTGGGATCGCAGAAGCGATAGGCTTGTTCCCAAATGTTGTCCAACAGTTGCAAAGAAGGGACCGCCAGTGCGCGAGGTCGAGTGTCTACCGTAATTCTACAGGTACGGATTTTAACCGGAGAAGCGACTAAATGGGCCGCATAAGTGAAATGCATGGCAATGACTTAAATTCGAAGGGTTCCGTGATTTATTCATTTTTGGACTTTGGGATCTCGGATTAAGGTAAATATTTAAGAGGTTTTAGCTAGATTTTGTGAGGTAAGCAACTTTTGGTCATTTTTATCTATTTATATTGAATACCCATTGAATTTCCCAATAGATTTGGTATTATTGAAGTGAAAATTTGGGGATTTTTGACTCATGTATTGGAGAATAATAATTGAAGATTTGAGGGACAATTTGGTGTAGGAATTTGGTATTTTTTGCAGGGTCGGACTCTTAGTTGAATGGGTATTGAGATTTTGTTAATTTTGTCAGATTTCGAGACGTGGGCCCGAGTTGACTTCTTAACTTTTGTTAAAGAACTTGGCTTATTCATATGGAAATGTTTTCTATAGATTGTGTTGATTGTATTGAGTTGTTTGTGGCTAGATTCGAGTAGTTCGGAGGCCGATTCTCGAGGCAAGGGCATGTTGGATATTTGCACGGTTTAAGGTAGGTAACACTACTAAACTTGGTTCTGAGGCGGGCGTGTGAGTGCGCACAGTGAAAATTGTGACTCGGTCGATTATGTGGTACTGTGTAGTCGTCAAACCATGTTGTTGTTCTTTTGATCCATACGTGTTAGAGTAATTGAGCTTTAATCCATGTTAGAAATCATGTTTAGACTGTATGATTGTCCTGTTGAGACCCACTGGGATCATTTCTGTTGTTGAATTATTTACTTAAATGGTAATTTTGTACTTAGTCACATCCATCATTTGCGTATAATATCTCAGTCTATGTTACTATTTATTGTTGTATCATATATCATTGTTTGGGATGATTGGCATGAGATTTGTGAGTCCAAGAGATTGGAGATATTGATGACTAAGTTGGGGCCTGAGAGTTGCATTTTGAGTGAGATTTTTTGATCGGGCTATACGCTGCAGCAGGCTTTCTTGGATTTATATTAGTGCTTGGGCAGGATTCTCCCTTCCAGAGTCTGACACACCAGCAGTGAGCGCACGTACCGTACAATGCTGAGTAAGTGAGTGTGGTGAGTGACAATTGTGATAGTCAGATTGAGTACTCCGAGAGTGTGAGTATGTGAGGTTATCATTGTAATGAATTACATGTGACATGCACATTTGACACGTAGATATAGAGATGTAACATTCCTCATATCAGTTGTATTTGGCATATTTCATCCGTGTTGAGCTTAAAGTGTTAAACTTGAAAGCACGTCTACATTTCTGTATTGTGTACAAACTGTTTATGAATTTTCTCTGAGATATTACTGTCATTTTTCCTGTCATATCTGTACGATTATAAATCTGAATTTGGATTGCAACTATCTAAGTTCGTTACTGCTTTCAGCCCAAGGTTAGTCTTGTTACTTATTGAGTACATTGGGTCGATTATACTCATACTACACTATGCCCTTCGTGTGCAGATCGAGGTACTTCTGGGCATAGGGGTTGCTATTTTTGGAGCTTTATCTGTTGGAGACTATTGAGGTAGTTGCCTTTGTATCTGCAGACCTCGATTCTCCTTATTTTTAGTTTATTTGCATTGTTTTACCTTTCTAGAGAGTTGTTTTAGCAGTTAGAATGCATTTTCATATAGATGCTCATGTACTAGGTGACACTCGGATTTTGGGAGTTTCTGTATTGAGTCGCGGTACTTTCTTATCAGTTCTTTATGGGATTTTCTCTGTTAATATTACTTCTTTTTATTTTAAATTTAAAGATGCGTGGTTATTTGTGACTATCGACTTGCCTAGTATTGCGATAGGCGCCATCACGACGTTTGGGATTTTGGGCGTGATAAGAGGCTTCCTCGATTAGGAAAGAAAAGGAAAGCACGTCTCGACATGATCACAATCGAGGCCCTGAAACTTCCCGTACATAACCCGAGAGGAGTGAACAACGTATATGAGATCAGACCCGGTGGGATAACAGACCCAGACCAAGTATAGCTTCTGGACCTCGGAAACATGGAGAACAATTATGCATGAAGAGTAGGGGGCGTAATGTTTGTCCTCAACATGATATAACAACGCGAATCCCGTCTGATATTAACAGCGGATCGAGATTTACGGAAAAAGAAGATTTTTACCTTATTTAGACTTGTACTAGGATTGAAATTTCCCAACTATACAAAGGAAAAGGTTTTCTTTATTCTGATACAGCGTGACATGCAAATCAAAGCAATAAAAGTTTTCTTTTTCCTTCTAGCTATTGTTTAAAGCATTATTCATTTGTTATTTTCTTTCCTCGCGACTAAGCTTGTGCCGAAGGTCCAATCGAGGACGAATTCCACTGTTCAATCTAAGATCAGGCTTGGTCATCACCTTGCGATTTGTTTGATAATTTATTTTTTATTTAACTCATTTACCTATTGTTCTTAATTGTTCTGTCACAATCTAAATTCCTAAATCACGGGATCGTGATGGCTCCTAATATAATACTTGCTAGGCAAGCCAATGTTAGAAATTTACTAACCATTTCCCTTTAAAGTTACTTAAACATAATAGAACAATTCAAAATAAATACGAATCTAATACTTTCCACTAAATAACTTCATGAAATACTAATAACGATCAATAATTAAATCGAACCACGAAGCAAATACATAACTATAAAACTACCCCAGAGTTTGGTGTCACAATGGGATACTACAAATAAGTGCTAAAAGAAGTATATATGTTTGTTTCGAATGAAATAAAACAGCGTCTATAAAGTAAAGAGAAGACTTCAAGAATCTGCGGACGCCAGTAGATCTACCTCGTGTCTCCGAGCGAGCGCAGCTACTAAGATCTCCTAACTCTGGCCGGTAGCTGGATCTGCACAAAAGAGTGCAGACTGTAGTATCAGTACAACCGACCCCATGTACGGAGTAAGTGCCAAGCCTAACCTCGACGAAGTAGTGACGAGGCTACGACGGGGCATTAACTACAAAACCTGTAAATAATATATATAATAAAGCAAGAAAGAAATAATAACAATAACCTTGATAACCAGTAAATAAAAAAACAACTCGGATAACTCTTTTCAGATATCAAGTGTAACCAGCTCCTCAAAATTTCCAAGTTTCAATTTAAATCACAATAAAAATCAGAGTATGAAAACCTTTTTAATAAAACTGGAGTTTTCCAAATCCTTATTTTCAAAAAATCAGTAAAACATAAATATTAACCCTTATCTCTCCTTGTTGCGGTGCGCAACCCACTCCCACCTATCCACCATTATTGCTCCTCACTATATATATCACCCTTATTTTTCCTGTTGCGACGTGCAACCCGATCCCAACTGTCCACCCTTATCTGTCCTTGTTGCGGCGTGAAACCCACTCCCACCATACATATCATATCAGTTTATTTATAAAAACTTTCACAATCCAGGCCAATCCTTTCACAACATTTTTATATCAACAATTGTAAACAAAAGATATAAAATTCATAACTTCATCAATTATCATTTCATAACGAAGCCAACCAGAATTTATATACATATCGTAATGCTGACATCCATCTCAATCCTTATGTAACATAACAAAACCAAGAGAACATCCAACACTTTCAAAATACTTGAAACAATACTTAACAATAAGTTAGCGAAACCATATGGACATATAATCATCAATGATCATGAAACAATTAAGCCCGGAAGCAGATAATGTTCAACAATAATTTAGTGGTGCATAGATACTCGTCACCTCACATATACACCACACACATGCAAATCACATAGTATTTAAGTGGGGATTCCTATTCCCTCAAGTCAAGGTTAAACCAAGCACTTACCTACATTTCGCAAGCCACTCACTGCTCTATTGCCGCTTTTCCTTTCAAATTTGCCTCTAACCCGCTCAAATCTAATCATAATTAGCTTAATATCATTAATTTATGCTAAAGGAACTAACTTTACTGAAAAATCATTGCTTTCCTAAGTTTTCTCAAAAAATGTTAAAGCCCGACCCCGGGCCTGCTTGGTCCAAACTCGGGATTCAGACCCAAATTATGTTTACCCATTCACCCCCGAGCCCGAATATGCAATTAGATTCGAAATCCGATCCCAATTCGAGGTAAAAATTCGATTTTTACAAAATTCCCTAATTCTACCCAAACCCTCAATTTTTACCATGAAAACTCTTGATTTGGGATTGAAAAGTGATGAAACACATTGGGTAATTGAAAGAAAATAATTAATGAACACTTACCTATGATTTTGGAAGAAAGGGCCTTGAGAAAATCTCCCTAGTTCTTCTACCCTTGTGAAAAAAAAGAAGAAAAAGGCTGGAGTTCTAATTAATATGAACTCACTGCCTGACCCTCGCACCTGCGCTTGCGCACTACGGAAAGGCATCCGCTTCTGCGAAAAAGAGATGGGCAGCTTGGGACCGCACCTGCGGATGCATTAACGCTTTTGTGGTCGCGCACCTGCGCATAAGGGTCCGCACCTGCGGAAAAGGGAGAACCCATTCTTGGTCGCACCTGCGGCTTCCGCTCGCACCTGCGAGCTCGCAGGTGCGGGCACCCCAGAACTGGTGCACCAGCAGATTTTACAAGTTTAAAAATATGTCGAAGCCTACTCGAAACTCACCCGAGCCCTCGAGACTCTAAACCAAACATGTATGCAAGTATAAAAACATCACACGGACTTGCTCGTGCGATCAAATCATGAAAAGAACATTTAAAACTATGGATTTAACCTCAAAACTCATCATTTTTCTCAAGAACACTTAAATTTCACTATTTATCAACCGGACGTCCGAATCACATTAAATCAACTCCGATTCTTGCCAAATTTCATAGATAGGATGTAAACATCATAACAAACCTGTATCGAGCTCCGGAAACAATATACGGGCCCGATACCAATGATTTCAAATATTAATTCATCTCTTTATTTCATTAAGAATCCAGCAAAACAATTTCTTTAAAAAATTGATTTCTAAGGCTAGGGACCTCGGAATTCAGTTCCGGGCATATGCCCAAGTCCCATATTTTATTACGGACCTCCTAGGATCATCCAACACAGATCCGGGTCCGTTTATTAAAAATGTTAAACAAAGTCAACTAAAACCAAATTTTAAATTCCAAAAATTATTATTTCTCATATTTTCACATAAAGCTTCCTGGTTTCATGCCCGGACCGTGCACAAAAATCGAGGTAATTAAAATTAACATTTTTAAGGCTAATGAGACGGGAATGGAGTCTTAATTTATAAGATGACCCTTATGGTCATCACAATCTCCACCTCTAAAACAAACGTTCATCCTTGAACGGACATAGAAAATTACCTAAATGGAAAACAAGTGGGGATATCTACTTTGCATGTCCGACTTGGACTCCCAAGTAGTTTCCTCAAAAGGCTGACCTCTCCTCCGCACTCGAACTGAAGAGTAAGTCTTTGATCTCAACTGACGAACTTGCCAGTCTAGAATGGCTACCGGCTCCTCCTCATAAGTCAAATCTTTGTCCAATTGGACAGAGCTGAAATCTAACACGTGGGACGGGTCACCATGATATTTTCAGAGCAAAGATACGTGAAATGCCGGATAAATGGAGGATAACCCTGGAGGCAATGCAAGTCTATAAGCTACCTCCTCCACTCTATCAAGAATCTCAAATTACCTAATATACCTAGGGCTCAACTTGCCCTTCTTCCCAAATCTCATGGCGCCCTTCATGGGCGATACCCGAAGTAATACTCTCTCTCCAACCATGAATGCCACATCCCGAACCTTACGATCAAAGTAACTCTTTTTCCTAGAATGAGCTACACGAAGTCGATCATGTATAATCTTCACCTTATCTAAGGCCTCTTGAACTAAGTCTGTACCAAATAATCGAACCTCCCCTGCTCAAACCATCCAACTGGCGATCCAAAAAGTTCTTCCACATCGGAGGAACCCTATATAGAAGACTCTGGATTTGGGATTATTGAGGTGCACCAATGCAAAAATGAAGCTTAAGCTGCTTAAGGAGATACATGTCGGAATCTGTGGCCCGCATATGAATGGCTTTGTTTTGGCCAAAAAGATACTCAAGGACGGTTATTTTTGGATGTCCATGGAGACAGATTGTATCCGATATGTTCAAAAATGCTACCAATGTCAAGTGCATGCAGATATGATAAAAGTGACGCCGATTGAGCTCAACCCAACAGCTCACCTTGGCCATTTGCCACCTGGGGAATAGATGTCATTGGTCCAATCGAGCCCACCGCCTCAAATGGGCATCGGTTCATCTTGGTAGCTATTGATTACTTCACCAAATGGGTTGAATCAGCATCCTACAATGCAGTGACTAAAAAGGTTGTGGCAGATTTTGTCCGCGACCGGATTGTGTGTCGGTTCGGAGTTCCAGAATCCATTATCACTGACAATGCCGCCAATCCCAATAGTGATCAGATGAAAGCCATGTGTGAGACTTTCAAAATCAAGCACGATAATTCCACAACATACAGACCTCAAATGAATGGAGCCGTAGAAGCCGCCAACAAAAATATCAAGAAGATACTGAGGAAAATGGTAGAAAATCACAAATAGTGGCATGAGAAACTATCATTCGCCTTATTGGGATACCGTAACACAGTCCGTACATCAACCGGGGAAACACCCTATTTGCTGGTTTATGGTACTGAAGCTGTTATTCCCACCGAAGTAGAGATTCCTTCCTTGAGGATCATACAAGAAGCTTAGCTCAGCGACACAGAATGGACAAAGAGCCGTTATGAGCAACTAGCCCTCATAGACGTAAAAAGGATGAATGCGGTATGTCACTGACAACTTTATCAGAACAGGATGTCTAGAGCCTTCAACAAAAGAGTTAAGCCGAGACAGTTCACACCGGGGCAGCTGGTGTTAAAGAAGATCTTCCCGCATCAGGATGAAGCCAAAGGGAAATTCACTCCCAATTGGCAAGCTCCTTACATGGTTCACAGAGTATTGATAGGGGGAGTCCTCATACTCACAGAAATGGACGGAGAAGTATGGCCAAAACCAATCAATTCAGATGTAGTCAAGAGATAATATGTGTAATTGTTTATGTTTCCGCAAATAATGTAAATTGAACTACGCTCGACCTGATTCCCATTTAAGAGGGGATACATAGGAAGCCAAGTGGTTCCGGTCACAATTCAATAAAATTTCCACTTTCCCCATGATCAAAAATTAGGGCAGAATTTTGAGGAGGGCCCCCGTAATTTCGAAGCAAGTTCAGCGATCGCAGCATATACAACAATCATAAATGTTTGTCTGTCTAACTGGGGAAGAATTTTGAGGAGGACCCTCAAAATTCTACAGCAAGAGAAGTCGTAATGTCTCGGATTGTGTCACAGTCACTGGTTCATCTAACAAATTTTCTAAAAACATATCTTTTACTATGACTTTGAAAACTACGCATGCTTTCTTTTGAAATAACTCTGTTTAGAAAATGCTACCCCCAATGATTTGAACTGGATCTTCAGACTGAGCAAAGCAAGTCAAACAAGCCGACGGAGGCACGAACCGAACTCCCCCTTACAGAACTCACGATTTTTCTTTAAATGCAGGAACAAGGAAATATACACGCCTCGAAATCACAACCTTCATATCAATAACGATACTGAATCCTCTTCCAGTTAAGAAATACTTTGCTATCACTTACAATTTGTTCTCTTTTAATGGGATTAAGCCTTATCCAAAATCTTGCATGAGGCTAAGCCCTGCCTCCATATTTGCATAAGGCTAAGCATTGTCTTCTCTTTGCATGATATTAAGATCTTTCTCAATATTGCATGAGGCTAAGCCCTGCCTCCATATTTCATAAGGATAAGCATTGCCTTCTCTCTTCATGGGACTAAGCCTTGTCTCAAATCTTGCATGAGGCTAAGCCCTGCCTCCAAATTCGCATAAGGCTCAGAATTGCCTTCTCTTTGCATAGGAACTAAGTCCTGTGCCAAATCTTGCATGAGGCTAAGCCCTACCTCCATATTTGCATAAGGCTAAGTATTTCCTTCTATTTGCATGGGACTAAGCCCTGGCCCAAATCTTGCATGAGGCTAAGCCCTGCCTCCATATTTACATAAGGCTATGCATTGCCTTCTCTTTGCATGGGACTAAGTCATGTCCCAAATCTTGCACGAGGCTAAGCCTTGCCTCCATATTTGCATATGGCTAAGCATTTCCTTCTCTTTGCATGAGACTAATCCATATCCCAAATCTTGCATGAGGCTAAGCCCTGCCTCCATATTTGCATAAGGCTAAAAATTGCTTTCTCTTTGCATGAGACTAAGCCCTGTCTCAAATTCTCGCACGAGACAAAGCACTGTCTCTCTTGCATTGTTTTATTCTCTCGGGCTAAGCTCTACCCTCAAATCCACACAAGACTAAGCTCTGTCTTGTTGCTTCTAGCATCATGCCTTTGCATTTGATGGGTTGAAATATCGCCAATTTGTCCGAAGGTGTCATAGTCTGAAGGCATTATCCTCATTGCCGGAAGACACCATGTCATGGCCTGAGGATCTCTCAAATTTGCATATCATTATTCAAAGGCGTCATGTTTTGGAGGGACCATTTTCATGGCCCAAGGACATTATCTCATGGCCTGCGAATCTCTCGTTGAACAATCCATGGACTAGGACATCATGGTCTGATGTCCTCAACCGTCCAAAGATGATTTTTCATGGTCCGAAGGGAATTTCTATCATGTTTAAATTTATGCACGGATATATGCACGTAGTACATCCTTACTTGCACGTGATCCGATGAGAAAGTGTCATCCCAAAAAAAGCAATCTCATCTCAGCTCCTTCATACTATCTTAAACTTGACCGCAACCATTTCACTGATCCCAAAATCTTGCGATCGTTCTTGTGGTAACTTCATCAGTATTATTCTACCGATGAATCCAAAACTACACACGACCCGATTCCTGTAAAACCAGGGATATGTAGGCAGATCAGGAAAACGAGTGCAGCCTAAATCTCTCAAATCATCTCGCTCTGGCAACTTTGGCCATCATATCTTTACCCGACAACGCTTTCATCCTTCCCGGGTAAAGAGGGGCAGCTGTTGATACCCAATTTTTTCCTATAATATTTTTTTCCAAATACATATATACCTTCAAAATTATGCATTTGTATCAATTGATTTTTTTCCATAATTTCTACCTTTTAGGGATTTTTAATTAATTTATCCCAGTATTTTATTTACATAAATAATTACAAATTGCATCAAAAATGACTTTATAACATTTCATGGTTTTATTTTGTTGTATATATTAACATTAAGCTTAAATTATTTCACAAATAGCCACATTTACAATTTTGGATTACAATTGCAATAATTTTGCAATTATAGCCCATGCATGCATTATTACATTATTTTACCAGAAAATAGCTCATCGTATTTTAAAAATATTGAGTAATTATTTTAAATCATTGATATGCATGACAATTATTTTTATAATCTATTAATTATTTTATAAAATATTTTTTATCAATTGTTTGGGTATTTAACAAATAGCCTTTTATTTTCAGACATGGCCTCTTTAAAGCCAGCCCAAAACCCCTTAATATTAACCCAAAAGGTTATCCCAAACCCATTAGTCCCAATCTGCATACCCCGACCCAATAGCTCCGTTCAATCGTGGTCGTTGATAATCTTTTTATCATCCGTCCACGATGACCCTTACCTTAATTAACCTCTAACTCACTCAAAAACTCTTCATTCTTTCTAGACCGCCGTCATCGTCTCCCTCATCTCTCACTTCTCTCTCGACCTAACCCTAACCCTAATCGCCATCACCGGCGAAGACCACCCTTCTATGTTGCCCCTGTGCATTCTCCGACCACCCCTGGTCTCCTACACTACATGGCTCTTCGATTTCATGGGTCCTTGAGAAGATCTCAGGGAAACCAAACTGGTTTTTGTTTGAAACTTGCCTGTCTCAGGCCATTTCTTGTTTGTAAGTAAGGATTTCTCCTTGTTTTATTTACGAATCCACGGGTCTTTTGATTGATTTTCTTTACTTCTGCTATTTTCTAAAAACCCTTGTTTGATAACGTCAATTCTTCTCAGCTCTATAAGTCAGATCTTTATAGATCTGAGATGATTTGAGTAATATTAATTGTTTTCCTAAACAATCTCTTGTTTTAATTAATTATTTTTTTATTTTTATCACTCTTTCTAAACTAAGGTTCATCTCAAACTGTTCTTCGAGGATTTTTCTAAACTTCTCAGTGTTTAATTAATTTTTCCTTCATCATCTTGACTACTTTTCGCATGAATATTCAAACCCTAGTCGATTTTGTGATATACTGATTTCTTCAACCTTGTTTCGATACTTTGGGCATTTCTGTGATACCAGTCGCATTAGTTTACTCCATTTTTTTGGACTTAAATGTTTTCCCTGTTAAAATCCAGTATTCTTTGGGGTTTTTTCCTAATTGATCTCTGTTAGGGTTCGAACCAGCTTTTCTTGTTAAACACGGTATTCCTGTGAAGATTTACTCATCTATTTTCTATTTATGGAACCTGAGTGATTCTTTTGGCAAAATCAGTATTCTTTTGAAGATTCTTACTGCTTATTTCCTATTATTTTTCCCCGTTAAAATTTGTGTGAACAGATCTTATTGGTTTCCTTACTTGTAACTATAATTGAACACACTTGCCTTAATTAGTCGTCCGTATGATTTTGGGATTTTTACTGATTGCCTATTTGGTATGATTTGGATTCCTTACCTTAATTAGCTCCCCTGTTGTGACTGTTAATTGATTACCCCAAATTAAGGGGTCTATTCCGGACTCCTTTATGCGAATTGATCCTGTGATTATTTGACTACCCTTAATTGACTGATTTCTGATTCTCTTTACCTTATTTGTTCTACCTCCTAAGTACTATATATACACTCTTATTTTACCTCTAAAACAGGAACGATAGTTCAAAAAATATACACACACACAAACTTTTTCTCATCTCTCTTTCTGCTACTTGTGCTCATTGCTTGTCTACCCGGCTGAAAGCCAAGGCTAGATTGTGGAATTCTACCTACTTTACTTTCTGTTTTACTTCCTTAACTGGTATGTTTCTTCTCCTTATGCCATTCCTTCTAATATGAAGTTTAAACATATGTGCTCTTTGTTTCTCCGTAGCTAAAAAATCCATGTCTCTTTCTACACTAGTTTAATTGCTTATGTACTTAATTATTTGTTCTTTCCTATTTGCTGCTTTGATTAGTATGCTTAAGTTTCACCCTCTCTTGTTTATTGTTTTAATCAGCATGTCCCTTCTGCTTGAGTATTCAATATGGTCTTAAAACATCCAGTTTACTTTGTGTCTTCCCTGTCCTGTAACCCCAACTAGTATGGCTACTTTGTGTGATTGAATTTCTGTGGCTCTTTCTGTATTACTCAACATGACTACCTCTGTATCCAGACCTATGTCTCACTGTATTTAACCAACATGTTTATTGCAGTGCTTAAATCCTGTTCTTTCTTGTCTCTTCTCTTAAGTAGCATGTTTATCCTATCACTAAGTATGATTGTAAGATTTGAGTGATTCATGTTTAGACCTTAAATCAGTATGCCCTAGTTAATTCCTTCTTGCTCTGTGTCCCTATTAACTAGCATGATTGCAGTCACCCTTCTTCTTATGTGCTTTTGTTTCAAACGTCCTGTGTTCCGAACCCTTTGCTCCCTTTTGTGTAACTATTTGTTCACCTATAACTAATTAACAAGCTGAAGTTGAATATGGACAATGTGATGCTTTCTGACTATGTTGTTGTTTGCTGAACCTTCCTTTCCCTCAGTATGTTTTCAACATGTTTTTCACTCCTAATATGTTTTCTAAACTATTGCTACTCCTAAAGTATTTTCACTCCTAAAGATTTTACTTCTATATTGTGTTCCTAACGTTATTCCAACTATGTCAAGCACTCTCACTCCTTCTCTTAGAATTCTTACGATCCTGCACCTCCAGTGTGTGTACTGCCTAGGAATCCATGAGATTCATCCGAACTCTGGCACACTGGGGCTGGCCCTTCCGCACTACACAAAGACTACTTCTTTTAAACGGATCTTGGTATGAGCACTGCCCGAGGTCCCCGAGGCCCTTGGGAACTCTGACGCACCAGGATACTCCTTCTTGGACATTATGAGACTATGGCATCTTGGACTGTTTGAAGGCCTGGTATTTCCAGGTTCATGTTGGGCCTATTCAGGCTCCCTATAGAATAGCTTGTTTATTTTGTAATACATTCATTTGGTCTGAAATAATAATTTTTGTAAACACATATTGGGAATTAGTAAAAAGGGGAGGGATTCTTACATGATTTTTGTAGGGAAACTGGGTAGAAATCATGCCCTTAGCGTTATTATGACTATTTCTTGCATTAGAAATCTTGTTCTTAGGTTTATTTGCTTGCTTTAGAATCATGCTCTTAGGATTGATTGACATAATTGAAGACATGCTATAGGTGCATTATGTTTAAAAATTCTGCTTACTAAAACTTCTGCATAATCATGTCCACTTAAAAAATTCTGTCACTAAGTTACCACTACTCCTTCTTAATAAATACGTTCCTTCTCTTATGTGCATTAGAAACCATGTTTTAGGACTTCTATTGCATTCGCTTTAATACCACGCCTGCATCGTGTAAAATCAACAAATATATTGTCTATAAGAGTGTTTAAAAGCAACCCCAACACCTAGATACCATGTTATAGAGATAAATGTGTATAAAACTAGTTATGTAATATTCAGCACCTAGACAACATGCCTATAGGACATAATGAACTCAACTGTCTGTTTAGAATCGCTTGCTAGTACTAAGACTCTGATAACAATTAGATATCATGTTTATAGGACATCCTAGATTTACACCTAAGCAAGCCTTTAGGGTAATTAAACTCTTATAAAATTGGTAAAACTGTTCTTTGTTTAATTATTTGTGAACTACCCAGATTCAGCAAGTCCTAAAAATCAGTAGGCAAACTAATTAGGTCGCCACTGCCTCGTTTCAATAGGTATTGCATACAGTCTCTTTTCATGCTCACATAGATATCCTGTTTTAGGACTTTGAAATGTTTGAAATCCTGATGTTTGAGACATGCTATTGTCTGCATACTTGAGGAGGTAAAAGTGAGCCTTTAATTGTTCCTTACGTGAATGTCCTATTTTTTCTTGCTTGTCGCTTAGATTTTCTCCTTTTAAGCACTTTAGGAGAGTCTAGAACCACATTAATTAGAGGTCTTAAACACCTCACGATCCATAAGAAAAGGGACGGGTAATGCACGCCTAAATCATGTTTAATTAGAATCGCTTATGTAATCGCTAAGGGGAGGTTAATTGGGTAGTATAGGATATGATGTCATGTGCGCTAATGCTACGTGTAACCCTTTTAGTTGAGGAAGGTTTACCGAGTATTGCACAAATGTGATCCTATAGGCTAATAAACCTAGGACCCATTTGTTCCCATGTCTTTTTTTTATATTCCATATGTGTGCTTAAATTGCTTTGCTTTCTTAATGACTAATTCTCCAAAAAATAATTTTGGCCGGGACCCACCATTGTGGACCTCGAGGGATGCCTAACACCTTCCCCTCGAGGTAATTTTAATCCCTTACCCAATCTCTGGTAATGTAGACTGGTTTCATGAGTTACTTGCATTAGGTGCCCTAACGCACCTTAAATCCGTTAGGTGGCGACTCTTTAATTTCCATACCCCTTTCCTTGAGTTTTCAAATGTCGAAACCCCGATTCCGCGAGAGAAAAAGAGGGGCGCGACAACATGGTGAATCTGCTGGGGATTTTAGGCTTTCACCATAACAAACTTGATTTTTGTAAATAAGTCTTAAGTACGCTTCTTTTTTGATAATACGTGCACACATTTTCCCTTTCTCCTTATGTGAATTTAATTGCCCGTTTGTTGAGTATTTATGATTTCCTTTACTGCAGAAATTGACTTATTTCTTTGTTTCATTCTTAAACATCTTTTAATTATTAAATACCGCATTTATTATTTTCATAACGGGAAAATATGTGACAACATGCTATTTACTGTTGCATAAACCATGCTCAACATCATATTCCACTCGTGCGTAATCAATCCTTTAACAACGGTTGATGAGTGGTTGCGCTCTTCCTATATATCACCCTTTAAATTCGGAAAGGCTTATTTGCAGTAAAACTAGTCGATCAGCGGTTCAATCGACGGTTCTGTGCCTTTTCCCCTCAAGTTGTCTGCTTGAGGATACCAGTCTAGACCCCCTTAGCATCCTTACCCTGATTATAACTGTACATGCATCATGGTCAAACCTAGTCAGGTTAGTATGTTGTCCACATAATAACCCTTTAAGACAAACCTTATCCAAAAGTCCACCGGGGTTTCCATAATCCCAACGGACACAACCACGTTTTGTGCTTTAATTTTTGTAGAACTAAATGCCAATATGCTAATCGTGGATATATAAATAGTCGAATCTGGAATGGGAAAGGGTCTAACCTTATTTGTTTTCCAGAAAATGAGGCACGAGGTCCCCAGGTTCGGCATGGTCCAAAATATACCACCACTACTACTAGATTGGTGGGAAGATCTTTCCTCAAGTGACAAAAAACATGTGAAGAAGGTCCTGGGAAATTTTCCTTCTCTGTTAGACATCCATCCAAATAACATGTTGATAGAAGCTGCATCCATGTTCTAGGATCGTGAAAAATCAGTGTTTCGCTTCGGGGATATAGAAGTGACCCTTCTTCTAGAAGAAATTGGGGGATTTGCTGGGCTACCTTGCTACAACCCTAGGTTATTGGTACCAGAAAATCGCACTGGTAGGGGATTTTTAAAAATGATGGGTCTGAAAAAGAATGCCGATTTGGAGTGCTTAAAGAAATCTTATATACCATTTGACTACTTGTATGAGAGATACGGTCATAGAAAGTCCTACCGTATTTTCCATGATGATTATTCCATCACTTCCTTAGGACATATTCACCGTAGAGATTTCGTGTTCATTGTTTGCTTCTTGGGTATGATAGTGTTCCCAACGAAAAGGGAAACAATTAACACTAGATTGGCTATGGTCACCAAGAATCTAATAGAAGGAATCGAGGGACAGACATACACCATAATCCCTATGATTATAGCTGATATATACCGGACTTTGGACCACTGTCAAAAAGGGTCAAAGCATTTCGAGGGCTGCAATTTGTTGCTGCAGTTGTGGTTAATGGAGCATCTCTAAAAGGTTAAATATCGCCAGGAGTTTCCACAAAGGGCATGGAATGACCATATTTCCTTCCATCAACCTAAATGGATGACTTATATTCCTGACATGTTTGCTCAACCAGAGAGCGCTAAGCAATGGGTGAAGTTCTTTGACAATTTGACTGAGGATCAGGTTTAGTGGATGTTTGAATGGTTCCCTACTGACGAGTTCATCATCAGGTCAAGGGACGATCCTCACTTAGTGTTGATAGGGTTAAGGGGAATATACCGTATGTTCCCATCAGGGTTATGAGGAAGGTAAGAAGGAAGCAGATCATACCGCGGGTCGCAAAGATAAGTAATTTTCGGAGAGATTTTCAGGATGACGACATCCCTTACAAGTGTCAAGCTCAACATATGTGGCATTCAAAGATTATTTTGTAAAAAGACACCATCGATCCAGACAGGTATCATGCAGAACATGCACTCTTTTACCCGGCATGGTTGAAGGACAACTTAGCTGGGAAAGTTGAGCCAGGAATTGGTCGGGGAAACAGGGTGATAGACGAAGATGCAGAAACCCAAGTAAAGTAAAATAAGTTGTGCAAGAGGATCCATGACTCCGAGGTTGAACATCAGGAGATACACAAGACAAACAAGAGATTAATCAGAGAATGGAGGGAAATGTCTATCACCTTCAATGAAAGGGCAGAATATCTTGAGCAGGGCTTGATGGAGCTAGGAGAAAACACAAGGAAATGAATCACTAACTGCCAGAATGCTGAAGGAGGCGAGGGAGGACATCTAGCAAGAGTATACCTGTTGTTGGGCATGCGCGAACTAGGGGGCCTGATTGATGGAGTCAGAAAGATCAAGCCTGGGGAAGGTCCTTCTGGGACCAAGTGTATTAGATTTATTTGCTTCTCCAAATGTAATAAGGCAAAGTGGCAGTAGTGACTTATATTTTATTATCCTAGTGTCATTTTGGGATTCGTCTATTTTTTATATCAATGAAATGAGGCATTTATTGGCATCTAAGTTCTCCAAAACAGCTTGTCGCTAGGCCTACCTCGGGCACAACGAGGCTCCCAAAATAGGACATGAATTTACATTCCGCAATATGTGTTTAAACACCGCAAATACTCTTTTCAAAACTATCACTGACTTGGCTACCTTTTGTTTTTCTTTATTTCTTTTGATTATTCCCATTCCCCAAAGGTTGGTGCGCCCATATTGGCATCATCAGTTTATCACACAAGATCCAGGGGCCCTCTACCTTCTCCTCCTTCTAGTCCACCAAAAGGCAAAGTAAAAGCAAAAATGGGTGATATGAATGTCATCAGAATAGACAACACTGCACATGTTGAGAACGGGGAAACTTCCGATGGTCGGGGCACTCAGGCCCAAATGATGTGGTATTACGACTTGAGAAAAAAAACTAAAACTCCAGGATGAGCTCGAGCAGGTCCGGAGCTTAGCAAATCTATCCTTCACACTCAATAACCCAGATGTCAATCATTCAAACACTCAGAAGCCTGCACCACAAAAAAACACACCGAACAAGCGCCTACAAAATCCTCCTGCACCATACCATTACACAACCCCACCAAAGAATCCAACTATCCCTCCACAAAATCAGCAAAACACCTACCATACTGCAAAAAATACCCCACAAATTATTCCCGAACCCCAGAACTCTGCCAATGATCATCATTATACCCAAACTCCCGATCACCCAAACCACCCCATATATGTGGAAATCTACCTCACTCCACTCAGCCCGTATCCTATACACAAGAACCCTCTTGAGCAACCCATGCCACACTTGAGTCAAACCTTTTGTCAGGACGATATCATATGGGGATCATAGGAAGAAGAAGCATTGACAGCAGTGAGGAACCTGTTCCTGGAAGATGATGACATGGATTGCGGTGTAATTTTTGAGGATGCGGAAGAGGAAGGCCCTATCATCCGAGCTGTGGAGAGAGGATCATTCCTCAAGAATTGGAATGTCAGACCATCCAGGGCCCGACGAGTCCCGGGGCAGAAAGGCTGAACAACATTATTTATTTTGCTTTCTAAAAAATGATTTCTCTTTTGACATTTTGTTTTAAATAATATTTCCAATGATCAAAAATGTTGTTAAATTTATTGAAAATTGCATTACTTTGACACTTTCAATGAATTGATGTTTACCGTTACCACTTATCTCTCATATCTTTATCTATACAACATTACTATTTCCTATCTTGATGAACCGGCAACTGTGACATGTAATGAGGCAACGCAACAAAAGGATAGTGATTCAGAAGAAGAGGATGTCATACCCGAGGAAATCGTCAGTGAAGTAGAGGATTTTGAGAACAAGCCCAAGTCAGACCTAGACGAAACTGAGGTAATTAACTTGGGAGATTCTGAAACAGTCAAGGCAACCCGCATCAGCATTCTCTTATCACCATCAGAAAAAGAAGAGTACATACAGTACCTGAAAGAGTAGAAGGACATATTTGCATGGTCATACGATGATATGACTGGTTTAGGTACATCTATTGTGACCCACAAGTTGCCTACAAACCCAATGTGCCCCCCAGTGAAGCAGAAACTCAGGAAATTCAAGCATGATATGAGTATGAAAATCAAAGAGGAGGTCACCAAGCAAATCAAGGCCAAGGTTCTCAAGGTGGTTGGATACCCAACTTGGTTATCCAACATCATGCCAGTTCCGAAGAAGGATGGGAAGGTTGGAATTTGTGTCGATTATCGGGATCTCAACAGAGCCATCCTAAAGGATGATTTCCCACTTCCAAACATACACATTTTAATAGACAGTTGTGCCAGACATGAACTCCAATCCTTTGTAGATTGTTTCGCCGGTTACCATCATATTTGGATGGACGATGAAGACGTTGAAAAAAGCACTTTTATTACACCCTGGGGGGTGTACTGTTACAAGATGATGTCGTTCGGCCTAAAGAACGCTAGGGCCACCTATATGAGTCCATGACTACTATCTTTCATGACGTGATACATAAAGAGATTGAGGTGTATGTGGAAGATAACATCATTAAATCCAAGAAGGCCATGGGTCATATAGCATACTTAAGGAAATTCTTCGACAGACTGCGGAAGTACACCCTGAAGTTAAACCCCGCAAAATGTGCATTCGGGGTTCCTACCGGGAGTTTATTGGGATTCATTGTCAGCCATCGAGGGATAGAATTGGATCCGTCAAAAGTCAAAGCCATCCAAGAGCTACCACCGCCAAAGAGTAATAAGGATGTAATGATTTTTCTGGGAGGGCTAAACTACATCAGCCGATTCATAGCCAATCGATAGTTATATGTGAGCCAATTTTCAAGATGTTAAAGATGGATGCTGCAACTAGTTGGACTGAAGATTGTCAAAAGGCTTTTTACAAGATCAAGGAGTACTTATCAACACCACTAATCTTGCTCCTGCGAGAGCCAGGTAAACCATTGCTACTCTACCTTGCAGTACTAGATGGAGCTTTCGGCTGCGTTCTGGGGAAGCACGATGAGACAGGGAGAAAAGAACAGGACATCTATTACCTGAGTAAGAAGTTTACACCTTATGAAGCACGGTATTCTCTACTGGAACGAACCTGCTGTGTCTTGGTCTGGATAGCTCAGAAGCTGAGGCATTACTTTTGTGCCTATACAACATACCTCATATCGAGAATGGATTCTTTGAAGTATATCTTTCAAAGACCTATGCCCACTGGCAAGTTGCCTAAGTGGAAAATCTTGTTGAGTGAGTTCGACATTGTTGATGTAACTCAGAAAGCAGTCAAAAGGCAGGCACTAGCAGATCATCTTGCTGAAAACCCTGTGGAAGGAGAATACGAACCCCTAAAAATGTATTTTCCCGATGAAGAGGTCCTATTCGTGGGAGAAGAAATTGTTGAATCCTATGACGGTTAGAGAATGTTCTTTGACGGAGCGACGAATTTCAAAGGAGTCGGCATTGGAGCCATTTTTGTGTCAGAAACTGGTCAAGATTATCTGGTATCTGCAAAACTCATATTTCCATGCACTAACAACATGGCGGAATACGAGGCTTGCATATTAGGACTCAACATGGCCATTGGCATGAACATTCAGGAGCTTCTAGTGATCGGTGATTCATATTTTCTTGTGCACCAGGTACAAAGAGAATGGGAAACCAAGAATTCCAAGATGTTACCATATATGCACCATGTGCAGGAATTAAGGAAATGGTTCACAAAGATAGAGTTTCGACATGTTCCCAGAATTCATAATGAGTTTGCCGATGGATTGGCTACTTTGTCATCAATGATACAGCATCCAAACAAGAACTTAATTGATCCTATCCCAATAAGGATCCATAGTCAGCCGGCATATTGTGCTCATGTTGAAGAGCAAACATATGGGAATCCTTGGTTCCACAACATCAAAAGGTATCTGACAAAAGGAGAATACCCGGAGCATTCCAGCCATACTCAGAAACGCACGCTTCGGAGGTTGTCAAACAATTTCTTCCGTAGCGGAGTAACCCTATGTAAAAGAACTTCGGATTTGGGATTATTGAGGTGTGTCGATGCAAAGGAAGCTTAAAAGCTGCTTGAGGAGATACATGTCGGAACCTGTGGCCCACATATGAATGGCTTTGTCTTGGCCAAAAAGATACTCAGGGACGGTTATTTATGGATAGCCATGGAGATAGATTGTATCCGATATGTTCAAAAATTCTACCAATGTCAAGTGCATGTAGATACTATAAAAGAGTCATCGAATGAGCTCAACACAACAAGCTCACCTTTACCATTCGCCGCCTGGAGAATGGATGTCATTGGTCCAATCGAGACCACCGCTTCAAATGGACATCGGTTCATCTTGGTAGCTATTGATTAATTCACCAAATGGGTCGAAGCAGCATCTTACAAAGCAGTGAATAAGAAGGTTGTGGAAAATTTTGTTCGCGACCGAATTGTTTGTCGGTTCGGAGTTTCAAAATCCATCATCACTGACAATGCCGCCAATCTCAATAGTGATATGATGAAAGCCATGTGCGAGACTTTCAAAATCAAGCACAAGAAATCCACAGCATACAGACCTCAAATGAAAGGAGCCGTAGAAGCCGCCAACAAAAATATCAAGAAGATACTGAGGAAAATGGTAGAGAATCACAAATAGTGGCATGAGAAACTACCATTCGCCTTACTGGGATACCGTACCACAGTCTGCACATCAACTGGGGCAAGACCCTATTTGCTGGTTTATGGTATTGAAGTTGTTATTCCCGCCGAATTAGAGATTCCTTCCTTGAGGATCATACAAGAAGTTGAGCTCAACGACGCATAATAGATAAAGAGACGTTATGAGCAGTTATCCCTCATAGATGGACAAAGGATGAATGCGGTATGTAACAGACAACTTTATCATAACAGGATGTCTAGAGCCTTCAACAAAAGAGTCAAGCTGAGACAGATCACACCGGGGCAACTAGTCCTTACATGGTTAACAGAGCATTGATAGGGGGAGTCCTCATACTCGCAGAAATGGATGGAGAAGTATGGCCAAAACCAATCAATTCAGATGCAGTCAAGCGATACTATGTGTAATTGTTTATGTTTCCGAAAATGATGTAAATTGAAATACGCTCGATTTGATTCCCGTTTAAGAGGGGATACGTAGGAAGCCCTGTGGGTTCAATCAGAATTTTATAAAATTTCCAATTTCCCCATCATCATAAACTGGGGTATAATTTTGAGGAGGACCTTCGAAATTCTGAAGCAAGTTCAGCGATCGTAGCATATACAGCAGCAATAAATGTTTGTCCGACTAACTGGGGCAGAATTTTGAGGAGGACCCTAAAAATTCTATGGTAAGAGAAGTCGTAATGTCTCGGATCGTGTCACGATCACTGGTTCATCTAACCAATTTTCTAAAAAACATATCTTTTACTATGACTTTGAAAACTACGCATGCTTGCTTTTGAAATAACTATGTTTAGCAAATGCTACCCCCAATTATTTGAATAGGATCTTCAGACCGAGAAAAGCAAGTCAAACAAGCCGACGGAGGAACGAACTGAACTCCCCCTTACAGAAGTCACGATTTTTTCTGAATGCAGGAACAAGGAAATATGCACACCTCAAAATTACAACCTTCATAACAATAACGATACTGAATCCACTTCCAGCTAAGAAATACTCTGCTAACACTTAATATTTGTTCTCTTTGCATGGGATTAAGCCATGTCCAAAATCTTACATGAGGCTAAGCCCTGCCTCCATATTTGCATAAAGCTAAGCATTGTCTTCTCTTTTCATAATACTAAGCTCTGTCTTAATCTTGCATGACACTAAGCCCTGCCTCCATATTTGCATAAGGTTAATCATTGCCTTCTCTTTGCATGGGACTAAGCCTTGTCCCAAATCTTGCATGAGGCTAAGCCCTGCCTCCATATTTGCATAAGGCTAAGTATTTCCTTCTCTTTGCATGGGACTAAGCCTTGTCCCAAATCTTGCATGAGGCTAAGCCCTGCCTCCATATTTGCATAAGGCTAAGTATTTCCTTCTCTTTGCATGGGACTAAGCCCTGTCCCAAATCTTGCATGAGGCTAAGCCCTGCCTCCATATTTGCATAAGGCTAAGTATTTCCTTCTCTTTGCATGGGACTAAGCCCTGTCCCAAATCTTGCATGAGGCTAAGCCCTGCCTCCATATTTGCATAAGGCTAAGCATTGCCTTCTCTTTGCATGGGACTAAGCCTTGTCCCAAATCTCTCACGAAGCTAAGCCTTGCGTCCGTATTTGAATAAGTCTAAGCATTGCCTACTGTTTGCATGGGACTAAGCCTTGTCCCAAATCTTGCACGAGGCTAAGACCTGCCTCCATATTTGCATAAGCCTAAGCATTGCCTTCTCTTTGCATAAGACTAAGCCCTATCTCGAATTCTCGCGGGAGACTAAGCACCGTCTCTCTTGCATTGTTCTATTCCCTCGGGCTAAGCTCTTCTCTCAACTCCATACAAGACTAAGCTCTCTCTTTCATGGGTTGAAATATTGCCAATTTGGCTGAAGGCGTCATAGTTTGAAGGCATCATCCTCATAGCCGGAAGACACCATGTCATGGCCTGAGGATCTCTCAAATTTGCATATCATTATTCAAAGGTGTCATGGTTCGGAGGGACCATTTTCATGGCCCGAGGACATCATCTCATGGCCTGTGAATCTCTCGCTGAACAATCCATGAACCAGGACATCATGGTCTAAGGACGTCATCCTCAACCGTCCAAAGATGATTTTGCATGGTCCGAAGGGAATTTGCATCATGTTTAAATTTATGCACAGATATATGCCCGCAGTAAATCTTTACTTGCACGTGATCCGATGAGAAAAAGTCATCCCAAAAAAGCAATATCACCCCAGCTCCTTCATACTATCTCAAACTTGACCGCAACCATTTCACCGATCCTAAAATCCTGCGACCGTTCTTGTGGTAACGTCATCGGTATGTTCTGCCGATGAATCTAGAACTACTCACGCCCTAATTCCTGAAAATCAGGGATATGTAGGCAACTCAGGAACCAGAGTGCAGCCTAAATCTCTCAAATCATCTCGCTCGTGAAAAATTGGCCATCATATCTTTACCCGACAACTCTTTCATCCTTCCCGGGTAAAGAGGTGCAGCTGTTGATACCCAATTTTCGTATAATATTTTTTTTCAAATACATATATACCTTCAAAACTATGCATTTGCATCAATTGACATTTTTCCATAATTTCTACATTTTTAGGGATTTTTAATTAATTTATCCAATATATTATTTACATAAATAATTACAGATTGCATCACAAATGACTTTATAACATTTCATGGTTTAATTTTGTTGTCTATATTCATATTAAGCTTAAATTATTGTAAAAATAGCCACATTTACATTTCTGGGTTACAATTGCAATAACTCATGCATGCATTGTTATATTATTTTACCAGAAAATAGCTTATCGTATTTTAAAGTATTGAGTAATTATTTTAAAGCATTTCTATACATGAAAATTATTTTTTATAATCTATTAAATATTTTTTATCAATTGTTTGGGTATTTAACAAATAGCCTTTTATTTTTCAGACCTAGCCTCTTTAAAGCCAGCCCAAAACCCCTTAATATTAACCCTAAAGGTTAGCCCAAACCCCTTAGGCCCAATCTGCATACCTCAACCCAATAGCCTCGTTCAATCGTGGTCGTTGATTATTTTTTATCAATAGTCCACGATGACCCTTACCTTAATTAACACCTAACTCACCTAAACCCTCTTCATTCTTTCCAGATCGTCGTCATCATCTCCATCATCTCTTATTTCTCTCTTAACCTAACCTTAACCCTAATCATCGTCACCGGCGAAGACCACCCTTCTATCGTGCCCCTGTACATTCTCCGACCACCCCTGGTTTCCTAGACTTCATGGCTCTTCGATTTCATGGGTCCTTGAGAAGATCTCAAGGCAACTGGTTCTGGTTTGAAACTTGCCTGTCTCAGGCCATTTCTTATTTGTAAGTAAGGATTTATCCTTGTTTTATTTATGAATCCATGGGTCTTTTGACCGATTCTCTTTACTTCCACTATTTTCTGAAAATCCTAGTTCGATATTGTCGATCCAGACCTTTATAGATATGAGATGATTTGAGTATTATTAAGTGTTTTCCTCAAAAAATCTCTTGTTTTAATTAATTATTTTCGATTTTTATCACTCTTTCTAAACTAGGGTTCATCTAAAACTGTTCTTCGTGGATTTTTCTAAACTTCTCAGTGTTTAACTAATTAATCCTTCATCATCTTGACTACTTTTTGCATGAATATTCAAACCCAAGTCGATTTTGTGATATACTGATTTCTTCAACCTTGTTTCGATACTTTGGGTGTTTCTGTGATACCAGTCGCATTATTTTACTCCATTTTTTTGGACTTAAATGTTTTACCTGTTAAAACCCAGTATTCTTTGGGGGTTTTCCCTAATTGATCTCTGTTAGGGTTCGAACCAGCTTTTTTTTTTTTGTTAAACACGGTATTCTTGTGAAGATTTACTCATTTATTTTCGATTTATGGAACCTGAGTGATTATTTTCCTAAAATCAATATTCTTTTGAAGATTCTTACTGCTTATTTCCTATTATTTTTCCTAGTTAAAATCTGTGTGAACGGATCTTACTTGTTTCCTTACTTGTAACTTTAATTGGTCACACTTTCCTTGATTAGTTGCCCGTATGATTTTGGGATTTTTACTGATTGCCTATTTGGTATGATTCGGATTCCTTGCCTTAATTAGCTCCCCTGTTGTGACCATTCATTGATTACCCCAAATTAAGGGGTCTATTCTGGACTCCTTTATGTAAATTGATCCTGTGATTATTTGACTGACCTTAATTGACTGATTTTCTCTTTACCTTATTTGTTTTACCTCCTAAGTACTATATATACACTCTTATTTTACCTCTAAAAACAGGAACGCTAGTTCAAAAAATACACACACACACACACAAAGTTTCTCTCATCTCTCTCTCTATTACTTGTGCTCATTGCTTGTCTAGCCGACTGAAAGCCAAGGCTAGACTGTGGAATTCTACCTACTTTACTTTCTGTTTTGCTTCCTTAAGGCCCACTAATCAGACCAAAGCATCTTGAAGTACCGGGGTAGAAATAAACCCCTCTGGAACCTGAGTTGGTCCAGCTAGAACGGTCTGAGCTGGAGCCCCTCCATCAATCTCAATATGGGGCTCCACAGTTGGGGCTGCAGTATGAGCAACGGGCTGAGTCCTGCCCCAGCCTCAGCCTCTACCCCTAATAGGAGCCGCTGTTGCTGGAAGAACGGATCATTGGTTAGCGGAAGAAGAAGCACGTGTTCTTACCATCTGCGAGAGAATAGAAGAGTTTAATCATTATTTGAGATACCAAGAATTGCACGACAGAGTAGAAATAACAACTGAGTTTGTTCCTAACTTCATAGCCTCTGTAAGATAAGTACAGACGTCTCTGTACCGATCCCTCAGACTCTATCGATCTTGTTCGTGAATTGTGACACATATGCAACCTAGTGCTCTGATACCAACTTGTCACGATCCAAATTCTCAAACCACGGGATCGTGATGGCGCCTAACATAATACTTTCTAGGAAAGCTAATATTAGAAATTTACTAACCATTTCTTTTTAAAGTTACTTAAACATAATATAACAATTCAAAATAAATACAAATCTAATACATTCCACTAAATAACTTCATGAAATACTAATAGTGATCAATAATTAACCACAAACAAAATATATAACTATAAAACTACCCCTGGGTTTGGTGCCACAATTCACGAACTACTAAGAATACTACAAATAATGGCTGAAAGAAGTATATATGTTTGTTACGAATGAAATAAAACAACGTCTATAAAGTAAAGAGAAGACTCCAGGAATCTGCGGACGCCAACTCTACCTCGAATTTCCGAGCGAAAGTGCACATCTACTAAGATTTCTTAACTCTGGTCGGTACCTGGATCTGCACAAAAGAGTGTCGAGCCTAACCTCGACGAAGTAGTGACGAGGTTACGGCGGGGCATTAACTATATAACCTGTAAACAGAATATATAATAAAGCAACAAGGAAATAATAACAATAACCTTGATAACCAGTAACTTGCAACAGTAATAAAAAAAAACTTGGATAACTCATTTCAGATATCAACTGTGACCAAATCCTCAAAATTTGCAAGTTTCAATTTAAATCACAATAAAAATCAGAGTATGAAAACCTTTTTAATAAAATCGGAGTTCTCCAAATCCTTATTTTTGAAAAATCAGTAAAACATAAATATTCACCCTTATCGCTCCTTGTTGCGGCGCGCAACCCGTTCCCACATGTCCACTCTTATTGCTCATCCCTATATATATCACCCTTATTTCTCCTGTTACAGCGTGCAACCCGATCCAACCTGTCCACCCTTATCACTCCTTGTTGCGGCGTGCAACCCACTCCCACCAGACATATCATATCAGTTTATTTGTAAAAACTTTCACAATTCAGGCCAATCATTTCACAATATTTTTATATCAACAATTGTAAACAGAAACTGTAAAACTCATAACTTCATCAATTATCATTTCATAACGAAACCAACCGGAATTTATATACATATCGTAACGTTGACATCCGGCTCAATCCTTATGTAACATAGCAAACCCAAGAGAACAGCCAACTATTTCAAAATACTTGAAACAATACATAATAATAAGTTAATGAAACCAAATGGACATATAAACATCAATGATCATGAAACAATTAAGCCCGGAAGAACATAATGGGAAAACGAGTAAGGGGCCATGTTCAACAATAATTTAGTGGTGCATAGTTACTCGTCTCCTCACCTATACACCACACACATGCAAATTCACATAGCAGTTAAGTGGAGATTTCTATTCCCTCAAGTCAAGGATAAACCAAGCACTTACCTCAATCTCGCAGGCTACTCACTGCTTAATTACCGTTTTTCCTTTCGAATTTACCTCTAACCCGCTCGAATCTAATCATAACTAGTTTAATATCATTAATTTATGCTAAAGGAACTAAATTTGCTGAAAAATCATTATTTTCCTAAGTTTTCTCCAAAAAAAGTTAAAACCTGACCCTGAGCCTGCTTGGTCCAAACTAGGGATTCGGACCAAATTACGTTTACCCATTCACCCTTGAGCCTCAATATGCAATTAGTTTCGAAATCCGACTCAAATTCGAGGTCAAAATTCCCTAATTCTACCCAAACCCTCAATTTTTACCATTAAAATTCTTGATTTTGGGTTGAAAAGTGATGAACACATTGGGTAATTGAAAGAAAATAGTTAATGAACACTTACCTATGATTTTGGAAGAAAAATCCTTGAGAAAATCGCCCTAGGTCTTCTACCCTTGTGAAAAATAAGAAGAAAAATACTAGAGTTCTAATTAATATGAACTCACTGCTCGACCCTCGCACCTGCGGCTAGAGTCGCACCTGCGCTTGCACACGTTCGGAAAGGCTTCTGGTTCTGCGAAAAAGAGCTGGGTAACTTGGGACCGCACCTGCGGTTGCATTACCACTTTTGCGGTCGCGCACCTGCGCATAGGGGTCCGCACCTGCGGAAAAGGGAGAATCCATGCTTCGTCGTACCTGCGGTTTTCGCTCGCACCTGCGAATCAAGGCTCGCAGGTGCGGGCACACCAGAACTGGTGCACCAATTGATTTTACAAGATTAAAAACATCCTGAATTCTACCTGAAACTCACCCGAGCCCTCGGGGCTCTAAACCAAACATGCACGCAAGTCTAAAAAATATCATACGGACTTGCTCGTGCGATCAAATCATGAAAATAACATTTAAAACTATGGATTTAACTTCAAAACTCATCATTTTTCTCAAGAACACTTAAATTTCACTATTTCTCAACAGGACGTCCGAATCACGTCAAATCAACTATGATTCTTGCCATATTTCACAGATAGGATATAAGCATCATAATAAACATGTATCGAGTTCCGGAACCAAAATACGGGCCCAATACCTATGATTTCAAATATTAATTCATTTATTTATTTCATTAAGAATCCAGCAAAATAATTTCATTCAAAAATTGATTTCTAATGCTAGGGATCTCAGAATTCAGTTCCGGGCATACTCCCAAGTCTCATATTTTACTGCGGACCTCCAGGGATCATCGAAACACAGATCCATGTCCGTTTAGTAAAAATGGTGAACAAAGTCAACTAAAACTAAATTTTAAATTCCAAAAATTATTATTTCTCATATTTTCACATAAAAGCTTTCCGGTTTCACGCCTGGACTGCGCACGCAAATTGAGGTAATTAAAAATAATCTTTTTAAGGCTAATGAGCCTGGATTGGAGTCTTAATTTATAAGATGACCCTTTAGGTCATCACACGTTCGTATTGAACTAAATCACATATCCTTTAAACTGCATACAACTTTAATTGTTACTTCATTTTAGGGGTAAACAAAAGCGTTGTATTTTTAATATTATGATATATATGACATGAATAAGAAGGTATATGTATACATAAAATTAATTAAATACCACATAACAGCTAAGTCTATAAATAATTTAAACTTCACTA
>ML339241.1:0-32293 GCA_005239505.1 Nicotiana paniculata | reverse complement strand
CCGGATTATATTTGCAACGCCCGCTTAGTCTTTTATTAGACATAGTTGAGCGTGATCATTATCCTCAACCAATTCACTTGCCACAACCCATATTCAACATAGTCCTTTTTCAATTAAGCACTTCTATACTCCCACTAGTACATATTAATAAAATTTGGAGGTGTGTATCTTTTTCTACATACTTCTTCTATCATTTTTTTCTTCTTTCTTTTACAACAATATTTTTTTCTCCACACTCCATACATGGAAGTTCATAGGCTAGTGACTTTTATTTCAATTTTAATGCACCAAAGGGCCCTTCCATGGCTCCACTCAAAACTAATTCCCAATAGCTCACCCTACTTTTTTTAGCGACGAAGTGCCTTAGGAGGTAAAGGTGCAAAAATCTCAATTTAAGAACAAAATAGGGGTACGACTTGTAATGTGGGTACCAAAGAAAAGGCTCAAAGGGCTAGAAATGGAAATTTTTTATTTTTGTGGACAAGTACATCCATGAACAAGCAAGAAAATGCCTACGTCATCTCCTAGATTAGCATAACTTACAATTTTGCTTCAATTAACACACGGGGCAAGTTCTAGACTACAACGGATAGCATAGAAGATAACTAAACCTCACAGACACATTGCACATGACCCAATCACAACGGTTTTGTTCAATTCTCAAGTCAAGCAAGCATACATAATTGAGAAAATTAAGCAATATTACACTATGTGGCTTACAAGTCAAGCAACTGAGCTAATGTATCGCAAAATAGGCTATTTAATTTTTCTTAGGCATCACATGTCAAACCCAATACAAGGGGAAGCAGAATGTATGTCATACCTAATATGTCGGCACCAATCATGTCAGCGGGTATTTCCAAGTTACTCAGTTTCTTCCTAACTACTCCTAAAAAAATTAATGTTTAAAGTGCCCGGTTCGAGCTACACCCTTGGAAAAGAACAGGTGCCCAAAGAAAAACCAAGGGATACTACCTAACTATCCTACAAAATAAAAAAAATCTTTTTGTATTTTTAAATCGGACTTCATCCCTCAAGAAAATTGTCCAACAGATCCATTGTCGAGAAAAGTCCGAGCCTTTTCTATATTTTTTTTTGTAACGCTAACTAAAACTAAAAACTGAAAATAAAATTGAAAAACAAAAACTAAATAACTAAACAAAACTAGTTAACACTAAAAAATTTAAAAACCAATTATACAAATTATACAACAATATCACAAGTAGCATACTTCCCACCCCACACTTAAAGCATGCATAGTCCCCGATGCATATACAAATTAAAAAGCAAAGTAGGGTGAAAAGAAATGCTCCCTGAAAGGCCAAAGGCCGAAGCAACAGTAGCTCACGGGGTACTCAGACTTCTCTCACGAATGATCTTTTGTGCGGGTACCCAACACTTATTTCCAACCATCTAGCTCGCTTTTGCACTATTCCATTGGCATTGTTTCCTATGCTCATAGTTATACAAAACAAAAATAAATACTACAATATAACAAAATAAATAAAATAAAATAAAAACAAAAATGAAAGAAAGCAATACAGTTGGGTTGCCTCCCAACAAGCGTCTGATTTAACATCGCGGCACGACACTGCTACTCTGTTCAGGTTGGGCGCTTTCTGTTCTTCTTTCTCCCATTAAGACTAGCCTTTTTACACGCTCTCCGAAGGTCTCCTTTTTCATCTCTGGCTCTTTTCTCAATCATCCTTACACACTCAGCTTGCAACACCACCTCCTCCAACTCAATTATCCCATCTGAATCAGNATTGTAGTAGGTTTAAGAACCCCCAATCCGAGTTGCTTGAACAAAGAGGATGGCATCAAATTTATACTAGCCCCTAAATCACACAGGGCTCTACCAACTTCTTATTTTCCGAGAGACAGAGGAATTCTGAAACACCCAGGATCCTTCAACTTAGGAGGAAGTTTACTCTGAACTCTAGCACTGCACTCTTCAGTAAGTGCAACTGTTTCAAACTTTGTATGTCTTCGCTTGTTTGCCACAATATCGCTAAGATACCTTGCATACTTAGGAACTTCCTGCAAAATTTCCACCAACGGAAAATTCACACGCACTTGGCTCAAAATATCTAAGAATTTCTGGTACATAGCATCATCTTTTTGCTTTTGAAGTCTTTGTGGAAATGGAGGCGGTGGCCTTGTCACAATTTCTGGCTTTTCTTTCTTATTCTCATCAACGGGCGTAGGAACTAATTCTCCTTCAGGTCTAGCTGTATACTTCTTTTTCTCTAGAACTTCTTCTAATTTTTTTCCATTTCTCAAGGTGACCGCATTGACTTGAACCTTAGGATTAGGCTCGGTATCACTCGGGAGAGCTCCAGCAGGTCTAGTATTTTGATTTGCTACTAACTGACCCATTTTCCTCTCAAGATTTCTAAAATTGGTCCTGAGTTGTTGATTTTCATGCAACAACTTCTTCAACAAGTCATTTGTACTCTCTTTTTGTTGGGGTGGCTTCTTAGGCTGATTGAAATTTCCTTGGGGGTTATACTGATTCTGGTTCTATTGATTTCCGCCCCATGAGAAGTTAGGATGATTCCTCCAATTTGGGTTGTAAGTGTTCCCATATTGTGCATGCTGATTCATCGGACCTCTATTTTGTTGCCCCACATAGTATATAGATTCAGGATTCAAGGGGCACATGTCACTCATATGACTGTCACCACATAGTTCGTAGCAAATAGACATCTGATGTACATGTTGCATCTGTCGTGTTTATTGCATTGTTATTCTATTCATCTGATTTTCCAACTTTGCAATATCTGCTCTCGGGGCTGAGAAGTCATCAAGCTCAATCACCTCGATTGCCTTCTGTTTAATTTCTCTTCTTGAGTCCCCATCTCCTTGCTAATTATGATCATTGGAAGTGAAGTTATTTAGCAAGATTTGAATTTCACTGTACGGCCTCGCCATGCAACTACCCCCACAAGCTGAATCAAGATTCATCTTTGATGCCTCGTCTAGCCCATCAACAAAAGTGTGACCCAATACCTCATCAGTCTGACAATGATGCGGGCAGTCTCTGAGTAGCTTCCTGTATCTTTCCCAAGCTTGACGAAGTGTCTTTCCATCCCGTTGTTGGAACCCAAGAATTTGACTCCTCAGCGATTTTGTCTTCTTAGCAGGGAAAAACTTGATTAAGAATTTCGTTGCTAAATCATCCCAAGTGCGGATTGAGTTCGCGGGAACCTTTTGCAACCATTCCTTAGCTTCCCCCATCAGTGAAAAGGGAAATAGTGTCATCCTGGCATAGTCCTTGGAAACGTTCGGATAATTGCAAGTGTCCGTAATTTCCAAGAAGTTCTGAATATGCCTCTGTGGGTCTTCATGAGATAGACCCACATATTGCCCCGTGGAATGAATCAGTTGTACCATGTACTGTTTGAGTTCAAAATTCCCTGCAATATCAGGCTTCACTATAGCCTGAGTCATATTAGCAAGATTGGGCCTTGCGGCTTCTATCACCGGACGCTCTTCATTACCTGCCATCTCTATTGGCTATGGTTGAACTACAATGTCCAACTCTCTTTCAATTCTCGTTCTAACTTCGACTTCCCTCCTTACTTTATGAAGTGTTCGTTCAATTTCTGGATCAAAAGGGAGGAGGTTGTTTGCCCTTATACTCCTCCACATTAAAGAGAAGAACTTGTGTTAACACAAACTCAATTTGTGGAAAACATTATAGTCACGTCTAATTCCCCGGCAACGGCGCCAAAAACTTGTTGCGACCAAACACACCCACGCAAGTATACGTATTCGTCAAGTAATAAAGTAGTGAGTAGAGTATCGTCCCACGAAGACTTATGATTAACTTTTGACAGATTCAACTCAATTAACTTATCGATTCAAGAGATTTATCACAAAAGATATAATTAACTAAGTTACTACCTAAAATAGCAAGTAATGAATTAACTAGGAAATCAACCAACAAATAGTAATTTCGACTAACAATCAATAGGAGAAGATATTCCGGGGTCACGGGTTAGATAACAATCGTGTTATATTCTTGGCTTAAAATGACTAAGTGGTTTATCTAGATTGTTGATTGACAGGGTTGATATTACTCATAAGAATCTTTCGAATTGTTATTGCCTATTCAAGTTAACTTAATGCCTATATGTCTATAGAATCAAGATTAATAAGAATGCATTCACAAATCCTGTATTTCAACCAAGCAAGGCAAATAAGTATATGTCTATCCTAATTGTGAATCCGTTCCCCGATGCCCGGGTTCAAGAACCTGCTCTATTTAATTCTATATGCAATCTAAAATTCTCACTTTCGAGTTCAACTCTAGATTCGTAGATAGTATTTCACTGTTAGCTACTCAGTAAAATAATTAAGAACATAATTAAATAAACAACACAATATGATAAAATCAAATTCGTCAAATTAATATTCAAATATAACATTCATGTTTCACCCATGACCCTAGAATAATAGGGTTCTTAGCCACACATGTTCATACAATCATCAAAAATAATATTTTCAAACATAAAATCAATGAGTACTAGAAAAGATATGGAAGAATTGATCAAATTCGTGCTCCCAAGTGGGTTGCTCTTTTATTTTCCTCTCCAAAATCACGTTCCTCTCCCCAAAATTGAGTTTAGACTTGCTTTTATACGTATTGGGTAGGTCTAGGGTCGAATTAACTGAGTCCCGGTCGAAATAGGAGAAGTTCACGTCATCGGCGCCCTGGGTGGCGCCAGTTTCCCACCAGGGCACTGTGTTGAAAATCCATTCTGCCTCCAGTGCCACAGGTGGCGCCCAGCCCTGCCTGTGGCGCCCAAAAATTGATTTCTCCCGTTTTGTGCGTTTTCGCTCTAATTTTGTGCATTTCATCCCCAATTTCTCCCAAATCATTCCTACACATAAAAACACCACAAATCAATATAGATCATCACAATTAACATCTAAAACTCACGAAACAAAAGTAAAATATGAGGCAATATACATGAAAATATATATACTTTAAGCTAAACATCATAGACCAAAATGGCATATGATGTTTCGCCATATGAAGCTTTTCACTTCTTTTATCGCACCTGTTTAAAAGCATCTACCTCCACCCATTTTGAGAAATAATTTGTTAATACAAGTAAAAATCGTACCTTTCCTCTGGCTGGGGGTAGAGGTCCTACTATATCCATTCCCCATTTCATAAATGGTCAAGGTGATACAACCGGGTGTAGTAATTCTGCGGGTCGATGCATATTGTTAGCATATCGCTGACATTTATCGCATTTAGCTATGAAATCTTCAGCGGCTTCTTCCATCTTGAGCCAATAGTACCCTACTCTTATTAGGGTTTGGACTAAGGACCTTGCACTTGCGTGGTTCCCACAATGTCCTTCGTGTACTTCTTTCATCACGTACTCAGTTTGGTTTGGTTGAAGTCACCTTGATAGGGGACCTCCAAACATTTTGCGATACAGAGTGTCACGAACTAGGCAGTACCGTGCACCTTTTCGGCGAAGTGCTTGAGCTTCTTTCTTATCTTCAGGAACAGTATCATTCTGCAAAAACTTTACAATTTCGTTTCTCCAATCCCAGGTTAGATTATTAAATGACCTCATTCTTGTCCTGGTCAATTGCTGAATGAAATAAGTGTATCATAATAGCATTATCTTTACTAGTTACATCGGTAACTGCTGCTAGATTACCTAATGTATCTGCTTCTGCGTTTTCCTGTGATGACCCAAAAATTCATCTCATTTTTACAAGTCAAAATGGTGCTTTGAGCCTTGAAAACCTCCTTTTATTTAACCTCGTTTTGCGTGCGCAGCCCGGACGTATCACCGGGAAGCTTTTATATGAAAAACTGAGAAAAATGCTAGTTTTGCCTTTAAAATTGAATTTAAGTTGACTTCGGGCAACATTTTGGATAAACGGACCCGAAACCGTGATTTGACGGTCTCGGAGGGTTCGTAGGAAAATATAGGACTTGGGTGTACGCCCGAAATCGAATTCCGAGGTCCCAAGCCCGAGAAATGAATTTTGGAAAGAAATTATTTTACTGAAAATATAAGAGTTTTTGGAAATTTGGTTATATTTGAAATTTATGGTGTCGGGCCTATTTTAGTTCCGGATCACGGTACATGTTCAATATGATAATTATCATATGTCTGTAAAATTTGGTAAGGAACGGAGGTCGTTTGACGTGATTCAGACCCACGGTTGTAAATTTTGATACTTTGAAAGTTTTGGAAGTTTTCCTTGATTTTTATGATAAATTCGTTGTTTAAGATGTTATTTTGGCGATTTGATCGCACGAGTAAGTCCGTATGATGTTTTTGAGGTTATGTGCATATTTGGTTTGGAGCCCCGAGGGCTCGGGTGATTTCGGATAGGCGTCGGGGTATTTTTTAGACTAAAAAATCTGGTGTTTAACTGTTGTTGTTGGTGTCTAGGGATTTTCCCTATGCGAACGCAATGCATACGCGGGTAGGGGGGTTGTCTAGTACTGTGCGAACGCACCACACCAGGTGTGAACGCGGAGCACAGGATCTTTGCTCTACGCGAACGCTCATAGGGGGATGTGAACGCATAGCTTAGAAAGGGGGCTGGGGGCTGGGTAAGTTGTATTCAGTGTGAACACACCACTGAGGTCGCGATCGCGTAGGGTGGGGGAAGGGTAACTATGCAACTGCATAAGTTTGGTCACGAACTCATAGGTCTAAATGTTGCCCAGTGATTTTAAAAACATAACCCATACGGGATTAAACCAAAATTTCATAACTTCTTCTTCCAAACTCCAAACTGGGTGATTTTTGAAAGAGAACTTCACTACAAATTCATAGTTATGTAATCTTAGACTCATTTTCTTCCATTCCCTTAACACCCCTTAGATTTCTAGGCCTAAATCATGTTCTTAAGGGTAGAAAATTAGGGATTTGGGTAGAGTTAGGGCTTTTTGTGTAATTGGAATTTAGACCTCGTTTTGGGGTCGGATTTCAAGACTAATTAATTACATATTCGGGCTCGTGGGTGAATGGGTGATCGGGTTTTGATCCGAACCAAGTGTTTAGACCAAGCGGGCCCGGGGTCGATTTTTGACTTTTTGGGAAGAATGATAGGAAATATGTAATTAAGTATTGGAGTTGAATTATTTAGCGTTTATTGATGTTATTTAGTCAATTATGGCTAGATACAATCGATTTGGAGTCGAGTTCAAAAGGAAAAGCGGTGATTGAGGCGTGATTTTGGTCGTGGAAGTCGAGGTAAGTGTTTGGCCTAACTTTAGCTTGAGGGAATAGGTGTTGAGTCTTATTTGCTATGTGTTTATACCATGTTCAACATATAGGTGAGGTGATGAGTACCTATACGTTGGTGTCAAGCATACCCGTGAGTCAGAAATTATGAATTATGTGATTTTCATTGATATTTACTGTGTTATAGCTTGAATTTCACTTTAGTGGTTGTTCATTCGGTGGAAATTATTGGTAATGGATATTGTTGAGTATTTGTTCGGTTGAGGAATCTTATGTAAAGATACGTACTGGAGTGAGATTGGTTATAGTTGTGTCCCTTGCCGGGATAGTGATACTTCTATCGTTGTTTCCTTGCCGGGATGTTATGATTTATGATTCATATTGTTGATTTTTCCTTGCCAAACTTCTGCGATATTGTTTTGGGTGAGGAAGAGTGTAAAGCATGAAGGGTGATGCCCTGTATTGATTATTGTGAGGAAGAGTGTAAAGCACGAAGGGTGATGCCGTGTATTGATTATTGTGAGGATGAGAGTGTAAAGGCGCGAAGGGTGATGCCGTGCTATGTTGTGATATTAAAAGCACGAAGGGTGATGCCGTGTATTGATTATTGTGAGGATGAGAGTGTAAAGGCGCGAAGGGTGATGCCGTGCTATGTTGTGATATTAAAAGCACGAAGGGTGATGCCGTGCCGTTTTTATTTATTATTTGGTGAGGATGAGAGTAAAAGCACGAAGGGTGATGTCGTGCACTTGCTTTTATTTATTATTTGGTGAGGATGAGAGTAAAAGCACGAAGGGTGATGTCGTGCATTGTTTTCTCTATGATTGTTATATCCTGATGTTACTCAGATAATTGAACTGTTGTCTTATTTTGTTATTTCTGTTATCTGATATTGTTTTCCCCCAGCATGTCTCCCCTTTTCCCTTGTACTTAACTGGTTATTTCTATTGTTATTATTTCTTCCGGATATTATTAAATTGCACAGGTTGTCTTGATTGTCGTGTCCTAGCCTCATCACTACTTTGTTGAGGTTAGGCTCGACACTTACTCAGTACATGGGGTCGATTGTACTGATGCTACACCTGCACATCTTTTGTTGTGCAGATCCCTATACAGGACCCTTTGGACATTAGAGCTAGGAGGCTGCCTTCATTCCAGTCGGAGACCCCGAGGTAGTCCTGCAGGCGTCCGCAAGCCTTGACGTACCCTTCTATTTCATTTGTATTTTGTTCTAGATATTCCATAAATGGATGTATTTACTTTTGTTCAAACCCCTTATTTGTAGTATTCCTAGATAGTCCGTGAAAGCGTGACACCAAGTTCTGGGAGTTGTTATTATTGGTTTTGTGATAGTATTTAAAAAGGTTGTTAGATTCTATTTCTACCGCACTTTTATTTCTGTTGATCTTGTATGTCACTAACTAATTGCTAAAAATAAACAAATAATTCAGAATAACCGGTAACGTTGTCTTGCCTAGCGGGTTCAATGTTAGGCACCATCATGGTCCCGACGGTAGAAAATTTGGGTCGTGACATTTCCTCTCTGGGTACTTGCGTAATCTTCCATGACTGGAATTGACTCACCAGGTCTCGTGCCTTTTCTAGATATTGTTGCATTTGAGTCTCTCTAGCAGTATAAGTCCCCTGCATCTGGTTCACCACTAGTTGAGAGTCATTTTTTATCATGATCTGCTCAATTGAGAGTTCTCGTGCTAATTCGAGTCCTGCAACGAAAGCTTCATATTCTGCTTCATTGTTAGTGATGGGATAACATTTAATAGATTGCTTTATCTTTTCACTCGAAGGTGGTATCAAAACAATTCCCAACCTGGCTCCTTTAATATTAGAAGAGCCGTCGATGAATAGAGTTCATATTCCTGGATTTAGCTCCAGTAAATATTTGTAATTCTTTTTTTACTTCAGGAATTATGCTAGTGTTAAAATCTGCGACAAAATAGGCTAAAACCTGAGACTTTATTGCAGTCCTAGGTTGATAGACTATGTCATATTCACTTAGTTCTATTTCCCATTTAGCCTATCTACCTGACAGTTCTTGCTTATGCAAAATATTTCTCAAAGGATACGAAGTTACAACAGTAATTGGGTGACACTGAAAGTACAGTCTTACAACACCTGCACATCTTTTGTTGTGCAGATCCCTATACAGGACCCTTTGGACATTAGAGCTAGGAGGTTGCCTTCATTCCAGCCGGAGACCCCGAGGTAGTCCTGCAGGCGTCCGCAAGCCTTGACGTACCCTTCTATTTCATTTGTATTTTGTTCTAGATATTCCATAAATGGATGTATTTACTTTTGTTAAAACCCCTTATTTGTAGTATTCCTATATAGTCCGTGAAAGCGTGACACCAAGTTCTGGGAGTTGTTATTATAGGTTTTGTGATAGTATTTAAAAAGGTTGTTAGATTCTATTTCTACCGCACTTTTATTTCTGCTGATCTTGTATGTTACTAACTAATTGCTAAAAATAAACAAATAATTCAAAATAACCGGTAACGTTGGCTTGCCTAGCGGGTTCAATGTTAGGCGCCATCATGGTCCCGATGGTAGAAAATTTGGGTCGTGACATTTCCTCTCTGGGTACTTGCGTAATCTTCCATGACTGGAATTGACTCACCAGGTCTCGTGCCTTTTCCAGATATTGTTGCATTTGAGTCTCTCTAGCAGTATAAGTCCCCTGCATCTGGTTCACCACTAGTTGAGAGTCATTTTTTATCATGATCTGCTCAATTGAGAGTTCTCGTGCTAATTCGAGTCCTGCAACGAAAGCTTCATATTCTGCTTCATTGTTAGTGATGGGATAACATTTAATAGCTTGCTTTATCTTTTCACTCGAAGGTGGTATCAAAACAATTCCCAACCTGGATCCTTTAATATTAGAAGAGCCGTCTGTGAATAGAGTCCATATTCCTGGATTTAGCTCCAGTAAAGATTTGTAATTCTTTTTTTACTTCAGGAATTATGCTAGTGTTAAAATCTGCGACAAAATAGGCTAAAACCTGAGACTTTATTGCAGTCCTAGGTTGATAGACTATGTCATATTCACTTAGTTCTATTCCCATTTAGCCTATCTACCTGACAGTTCTTGCTTATGCAAAATATTTCTCAAAGGATACGAAGTTACAACAGTAATTGGGTGACACTGAAAGTACATTCTTAACTTTCTAGCTGCCATGATTAAAACCAAGGCTAATTTTTCTAGATGAGGATATCTATTTTCATCATCTAGTAAGGACTTGCTTACATAGTAGATAGGAGACTGCTTACCTTTGTCCTCCCTTACCAGGACTGCACTTATGGCTATTTCTGCAACAGCAAGATAAATGTATAACCTTTCCCCTTCCTTTGGTTTAGATAGCAGTGGGGGATTTGATAGATAAGCCTTCAAGTCTCTAAGAGCTTGTTGACATTCTTTAGCCCATTCAAATTGATTCTGCTTCTTTAGTACTGAGAAGAATTTAAAACTCTTCTCTAAAGATCTGGAGATGAATCTTCCTAAAAATGCAATCCTACCTGTTAATCTTTGAACTTCTTTTTTGCTCGTGAGTATATCAGGTATTTCTTCAATAGCTTTAATTTGAGCAGGATTTACTTCAATGCCTCTATTTGATACGAGAAAACCCAAAAATTTCCAAAGGCGCATTTTTCTGGATTTAATTTCATATTATGCCCGCGGAGGATCTTGAAAGTAGTTGAGAGATGTTGGAAATGATCTTCTTCCTTCGTTGACTTTACCAACATGTCATCAATGTAAACCTCCATTTTTTTCCCCAGATGTTCCTGGAACATCTTGGTCACTAGCCTTTGATACGTGGCTCCAGCATTTTTCAAGCCAAAAGGCATGACTTTGTAACAATAAGTCCCCCTGTTCGTAATAAAGGAGGTTTTTTCCACGTCTGAGGGGTCCATTTTTATCTGATTATAACCAGAATAGGCATCTAGGAAGCTTAATAATTCATGACCTGCAGTGGAATCAATAATTTGATCTATGTGCGATAATGGAAATGAGTCTTTTGGTCATGCTTTATTCAAATCCGTATAATCTACGCATACTCTCCATTTACCATTCTTTTTAGGTACCACTACGGTATTAGCTAACCAATTAGGATATTTTACGTCACGTATTGAACCGATTTTTAAGAGTTTCTGTACCTCTTCATCGATCACTTGATTCTTGAACAATCCCTGCTTTCTTTTCTTTTGCTTGACAGGTACGAAGGATGGGTCTTCATTTAGTTTATGAGTCATCACTTCTGGGGGTATACCTGTCATATCTGAATGGGACCAAGCAAAACAATATGCGTTAACTTTTAAATATTCAATTAAATTACCTCTTCTGGTCGGGCTTAGTCTTGCTCCTATGTGGATTTATTGCTCAGGCTTAAGCTCGAACAGTGGAAAAACTTTGAGCTCCTCAGTCGTTGTCTTGACATTTTCATTCTCTTCTAGTTCTTGAATAACATCAGGTATGGAATCCATGTCTGTATGTCTTGATGCGACATCCGTGGTGATTTGATTCACGTGTCTTTATTGTTTTCTTCCGTGTTTGTTCGAGTTGCTCCCTTATCTTTTGATTCTTCCGCTATTTCTTTTTTATTGGAATGCATCATTGAGTTGATGTTTCTTGAATCTGTTGATCACCTCGAATCTGCTGGATTCCCCATTTGGAAGGGAATTTGATTACTTGATGCAGAGTAGATGGTACTGCATCCATGTCATGGATCCATGGTCTCCCCATGATTACATTATAAGCCATATTTTTATCTATAACTTGAAATTTTGTTTCCTTGACGACGCCTTCTGCATAGGTATTAAGCTCAATTTCTCCTTTTGTTATGACAGTAGAGTTGTCGAATCCGGACAAGGAACGTGCTTTTGGAATTACACGGTCCCCCATTAACATCTCTTCCACAACCCTTAGCAAAATGATATTGACCGAGCTACCTAGATCAATCAATACTCTTTTCACGTTAGTGTTATGTAATAAGTAGAGATATTACTAGTGCATCGTTATGTGGAAGCAGTAATCCATCAGCATCTGAGTCATCGAATGAGATGTTGTCAGCCTCCAAAGTCTCACGAGTCCGTTTCCCGTGGGTCACTGTGAACTTGGCCATCCTTCTTGCTGAAGTATAAGTTATGTCATTTACCTCCTCTCCTCTATATATCACATTCATAGTTCTCTTCGGAGATGGTGGTTTTGGGGGCTCCTGCCTATTTTTCATATATGCATGTTTACCTTTTTCATTAAACAGTTCTGTTAGATAACCTTGTTTTAATAAGTGTTCTACCTCACCTTGCAATAACCTGCAGTCTGATGTTTTGTGCCCACGATCATTGTGAAATTCACACCAGAAGTCTGGGTTCTTTCTGTTTGGATTTGATCTCATTTCTTTGGGCCATCGAACTTTATCACCCATATTTCTTAATACTGTAACTAATTCGGAAGTACTTATATTGAAATTGTAATCTACAATTCTTGTATTACCTCTATTTCGCTCATCTCGATCCTTTTTGGATCTTGATGATGATGAGCTTGAATCACTATTTAACGGTCTGTGATCAGACCGTGGGTTTTCAAATTTGGAACGAGCCTCTCATCCCTATGGTCCCATGTACGGATCGTACCTATTTTTGCCAGTTCTCTTTTCTGACTCGGAGCATCAAGAACTCATCACGTCTTCTGCTTTTGATTGGGAAATATTATCTTCTTCAATTTGTAATTTGGTGTTGTACCTGTTATAAACATCGTTCCATGTCATAGCTGGGAACTCTCTCAAGCTTTCTTTGAGTATCCTCATGGCTTCAGAGCTTTTATCGTTCAAATTACTTGCAAAAGCCATAGCTTCCCAACTGTCAGGTACTCTTGGTAGAAGCATCCTTTCACGTTGAAACCTGTCTACGAATTCATGAAGCAACTTTGTATCTCCCTGTTTTATTTTGAATATGTCTTCCATTCTCTTTTCCCTTTTTGCGCACCAGAATGTGCTTTTATAAACAAATCTGCAAGCTCAGCAAAAGAATCAACAGAATTTTTGGGCAAGAGAGAATACCATGTTAATGCTCCTTTGGTGAGTTCTCTCCAAACTTTTTGAACAACACGGATTCAATTTCTTGCTTAGTCAGGTTGTTGCCTTTTACTCCTGTGGTGAAAGCAGTAACATGATCACGTGGATCAGTTGTCCCATCGTACTTTGGTATGTCAGGCATTTTGAATTACTTGGCTTCCAGGGTTGTTGAGTGTATTTATCAATATCAATACCCTTGATGACACATGGTACTCCAGGAATTTTCTCGATGCGATCGTTTTGTTCCTTCACCTGTTTCTGCAAGGTTAGTATTAAAGATTTTTAAATCTGAATTATTAGACATACCTGGTCTTCCTTCAAGTGATTCATTTAGAGTGCCTCTACTTCCTAAATTTGCTAGTCCAGATTGTGGATTTTCTACAGTCGTGGTGTTGTTTGGGGGAGGCGTAGGTGACACAGTTGGTAGCTCCCTCATGATAGATTGAAGAGCTTCACTCACATATTCACCAACCATATGCTTCAAAGGTTCTTGTTCTTCTGTTTGCTCATTTCCAATTTGATCATTGTTGTGAGTTGTAGATCTCTCTGGGGAGTTGTCCCTTGAACCTAGTGGGGATCCCTGAGGCGATGAAACTGGGGTTCCATTTGTTTTTTGGTTATTGCCGTTAGTATTCGACATAATTCGATAAAGGTTATTCAAGAAAAAACAAAGATTATCAGATTCCCAGTAACGGAACCAATTTGTTTAACCAAAGGATTAGATTCTTAGTCAAAGTTAGTTTAAGAAGTACTCGGGATTCTGATAACCGAATAATAAGAATTAGACTTGTAAATAAGAAATCAATAGATCACATAAAAGTAAGTATATTTCAGTAGTGGTTCGAATGTATCTATACAAGTGAGATTTTACTCCCTTTTATAGGAAATTTCTTAATATAACGTCTATTCTTCTTAATGATTGAGCATTAATGACTAATAATATCATTAATGTAACTTTACAATTGGTAATCATAACTGTTGCGTGAAGATTATGTAACGTTTAGCTCATTGATTGAAGATCTTTGAATCTGCACTTTATTCTGCCTTGGTTTATTCTGACTGTGTCTCTTCAACTCCTCAATTAGACTAGAACTCCCGCATCTAATTGTCTCGTGTGTATGTTATTCCGTTTCTCTTTGTCCCGTACTTCTTTCTAAACTTCTGAACAGCTGTCATGTTTCCATTGATCCACGTAGATTGCCCTGTCATCAGAAATATTACACATGTGAAGTCTATTTTTTACCAATACACTCGTCAACTCACCTATACACACACACATGTAATTTCTCATAGCAATTAAGTTGGGGATTCCTATTCCCTCAAGTCAAGGTTAAACCACGCACGTACCTCAAATTTGCAGGCCACTCACTACTCAATTACAGATTTTCCTTTCGAATTCACCTCCAACACACTCGAATTTAATCATAATTAGCTTGATATCATTAATTAAGGCTAAAGGAAGTAACTTTACAGAAAATTTATGATTTTCCTAAGTTTTCTCAAAAAAAGGTTAAAACTCGACCTCGGGCCCGCTTGGTCCAAACTCGGGATTCAAACCAAATTACGTTTACCCATTCACCCCCGAGCCCAAATATGCAATTAGTTTCGAAATCCGAGCCCAATTCGAGGTCAAAATTCGATTTTTACAAAATTTCCTAATTCTACCCAAACCCTCAATTTTTACCATGAAAATTCTTGATTTTGGATTGAAAAGTGATGAAAAACATTGGGTAATTGAAAGAGAAGAGTTTAGGATTGTTTACCAACACCTTGGGGATGAATTTGTGTGAAGAAAATCGCCTCTAGGTCTTTGTAGTTCGAAAATAGGTGAAAAATAGGTTTTGCCCGAGTTTTAAAACTGTTTTTATATGACTGGGCAAGCCTATATCGCGTTCGCGATGGGTCTGGCCCAATGGCCTTCACGTTCGCGACCAGGTGGCCGCGTTCGCATAGAGAAATGCAACTAGCCTCCCCAAGTCCCGTTTACACAGTGCGTTCGCGTGGCCTGGACGCGTTCGCGAAGCTTTAACCCACCAGTGCTCCGTGTTCGCGTCCCGAGCTCCGCGTTCGCATAGAAAAAAAATGGCCCCAGTGCACTTTACTCTACGCGTTCCCGAGTGAAGCAACGCGAACGCGAAGAACAATTTACCTGCGCACCAGAAACAGTCATGACAGCATAACTTCTTAAGCGTAAAATATCTCGTAGCCTACCCAAAACTCATCCGAGCCCTCGGAGCTCCAAACCAAACATGCACGCAAGTCTAAAAACATCATACGCACTTGCTCGAGCGATCAAATCATGAAAATAACATCTAAAACTATGAATTTAACCTCAAAACTCATCATCTTTCTCAAGAACACTCAAATTTCACTATTTCTCAACCGGACGTCCGAATCACGTTATATCAACTCCGATTCTCACCAAATTTCACAGATAGTACTTAAATACTATAACAAATCTGTGCCGGGCTCCGGAACCAAAATACGAGCCTGATATCAATTGTTTCAAACATTAATTCATTTCTTTTTATTAGAAAATCCAGCAAAATAATTTCTTTCAAAAATTGGTTTCTAAGGCTAGGGACCTCGGAATCCAATTTCGGGCATATTCCCAAGTCCCATTTTATACTGCGGACCTCCCGGGATCTTCGAAACACGGATCCGGGTCCGTTCACTCAAAATATTGAACCAAGTCAACTAAAACTAAATTTTAAATTCTAAAAATTATTATTTCTCATATTTTCACATAAAAACTTTCATGTTTCATGTCCGGACTGTGCACGCAAATTGAGATAAATAAAATTAGNATTACATATTGTTTAGTTAAAACCTCTTTATTATTTACACAGATAAATATTATTAAATTTATATTTTAATTTGTATAAAATCGTTTTTCCGATCGAATTCGGTCAAAAATATTGAATTATATTTATTTTGGTTGGTTAATTAAATATATATATATATAATTTTTGTCTTGTGCAGGAAACAAAAAATTCCAACTTTCCGACCGAATTCGGTCGGAAATTTGGTAATTTTTTAATAATAATTATTTTTGTACATAATATATAAGTTTGACCAAATATTTGATCAATTTTCCGACTGAAGTCGATCGAAAATTTTATTTTTTTAGCTGTCAGGCAATTTTTGTTGCCTTTTGCGACCAAATTCTCTTATTTCCGACCGATTTCAGTCGATTTTTTTTCGACCAATTTCGGTCGGAAAGCCTTGAACAAAAATCACCTAATTTCTAGTAGTGTTCGTACATCTTAGTGACTATGTTAATTATTGCATGGATGATATATTAAATCACTTACAAATGATAATGATAGTTTTGGTCCTTTTTCATTATTTTTATTATTAATTATTGCATGTAAGTTCTACTCTATGCTCAATGTTAAGTTAACGCCATTTGAATTTGAGTTCTAATTTAAACTCTATAATGTATATAATTTAATTTTGTAATTATGAATTTAATTTTTTTCTAATGGCATATATAGCACTACACGGAACTAAACATTAAAGAGCCGACCCGGCCTCGGGTCTATGCCCCCAATGGCTATGTACAATCAATATTGCAACACAATGTTTTCTTTTTTCTTTTATAAAAAATCACTATCCATAAATATTATCACTTATCCTATAAAATTACTAGATCGGTCCAGTATAATATGCTAGAAATTCATACACAGGTGCTCGAATTTTCAGTATATTATGTTGGAACTTTCCGCGTGTTGGTGTTCCAACATAATATGTTGGAAGTTTATACACCGGTGCACCGAACTCCAGTATACTATGCTGGACTGGTCTTTGTTGTAGCAAAATAATGATTATTTTTTAATGACTTGACAAACACTAACTATTTTTGAATGACCATTCCGAAAATTGGCTAACCCGTGCTATTTTTACATTACCCTATGCCACATACGACAGTGACTTAAGGAACTTTATGTTAACTTACCATATTTGAATTAGACGGTGATCATACAATAGGGCTACGTAGTGAAAACTTACCATATTTGACTCATTAGGCGGTGCAGCTTCGTGTTATATATAGAGAGACAGAGAGAGGTAAAGTGATCCTATTGAATACTAATAAATAACCCTACAAAAGGAGAAATATATATGAAGTCATGAAGATGATCTTCATTGTCTGATACCATATTTGAGTGGTGTGATAGCTTCACATTGATGGTGAGTCTATCACACTACCCAGATGTGATTTCAGCCTTTGAATCAATTTCAACAACACATATTGATCTACTAAATACAGGGGTTTGGTTTAATGTTCTTGTATTTATTTGCTATGTAAAGTTGTTAGATAGTTTTCATGTATATTGCACTGAAAATTACACGTAATCCACGCAATTGTGTTTTCAGGAATTTTAGGTTCAGCCATACTTCAATTGCATATGATGTTTAGAGTTCTAACCACTTGTTTATGAGCCGTTTCGTTTTTCCTATGCAACTTCATTTAGAAAAAGATCAAGAAAAGTATTCATGCAATCTTCCTCTATATGCTCATGTTACATTATTGGTGATTGTATGTGTGATGCTGGAGAAATAACGTCGTCGCACCCTATTAATGTTGTCCAGTAAAAAAGTAGGTAGGATAATGTCACGATCCAAAATTTATTAAAGGTCGTGATGACACCTAACATTACTATCAGGCAAGCAAACAATTAAATGATAAACTTCATTACTCATTTAAGTATTTTTGAAATCGTAATTTTCCTCAATTAAATAGTAAGAGATAAAATTTACAAAGTAAATGGCAATATTCTCATAACTACGATACTGTACAACCCAGAAGCATCCCCAAAATCTGGTGTCACGAGTGTATGAGCATCAACTAGGAAATACAGTAAAATATTACATATGTCTGCGATACAACTAGACAGGAGAGTGTAAATAGCTCGGATGGAGACTCTATGTGTTGCGGACTCGTAATGTGAAATGCATCTAACCTAAGTCCTCGCAATAATTGTGCCTGTGCGCCCACGAGGCCACTAGACATATATGCAACAAGTGTAATATGAGTACGTAAATCAACGTGTACCTAGTAAATATCCAGTTTAATCTCGAACAAGTAGTGAAGAGGGGTCGACTCCGACACTTACTACGGGCTAATCATAAAATATCGATATTATAATTAAGCATGGATTATGTGGAAACAGTTGAAAACTCAAGAATGAGAAAATGAATAAAACAATTCTTCGACTAGTATGAATTCTCAAATTTATTTTCGTCATTTAATAATTTATATTTCAAGCCAATGAAGCAATACCATTTATTATTAGTTTCAAAGATTTATCATGCGCAAATCATGTCGAGGCCGTATGGCCCGATCCAACATATAATATTTAAATTGTGCACTGCCGAGGGTCGAACGACACGAACCATAGATGCATCTATCTACTACCGAGGCGTTCGGCCCGCTCCATAAAAAGAGAAAATACAGTAAAACAATCAATTCAAGATTTATTAAGAGAAAATATTTAAAGAATTTTCAATTCTCATTAACGGTCAAGTAAATGAAGTTTAACCTGTTACGACTCCTTTGTCAAGTTTCAATATCATTTAATCAAGAAAACTAACATGCAGGGTACGAACATCGCAAGTATAACAAGATTTGGGTCCTAGACTACCAGAACATAAGCATAATTAGAAGCTATGTATGGACTCTCGTCACCTCGTGCGTACGCAAATCCCCCCTACAAATAGAAACACATAATGATTTGATTCACCTATGGAGTTAATTCCCTCTTATAAGGTTGAAAAGAGACTTACCTCACTTCGAAATTTCATAACCGGCTCCAAAAACCTTTCCAATAACTCCAACCGAAGCCCAACGCTCCAAAGCTAGTCAATAAATGTGCAAATTCATAAATATATACTCTAATACTCATTATAATCTAATTTATAATAATTTTCAGTTACACTCGAAAAGTTGATAAAGTCACCCTTGGGTCCACGTGCCCGGATTTCAAAAAATTTCGAAGAAAAATATTACCCATAACATCACGAACTCAAATATATAATTTATTCTCAGTTTCATGCCCAAATTCGTGGTCAAAATCCAAAAAGACCTATTTCTAAGTTTTCTACCAAAATCCCCAATTTTCATTAATTTTCCATGAATTTCCATGTTAAAATCTATATATAATCCAAGTATTTAACTTGCAATATGTGGGAATCACTTACCTTGACATAGATGATGAAAATCTCCCCTTCAAAAGCTCCAAAAATCGCCCAACCAAGTGAGGGGATGAGCCAAGCCCCGTATTAAAAATCAATCTGCCCAGACCGCTCTTCTTCGCGAAGGCTAAACACTCTGCCTCCACATTTTCCTCTATGTGTTCGCGACATGGCCGCGTTCTCGAACCTGGTGGCCCACTAACCCTTCGCGTTCGCAGGCCTCAAGCCGCGTTCGCGAAGTCTTAACGCCTGGCAGGTCCCAACTCCTTACCTCTTCGCATTCGCGTCCTCAACCCGCGTTCGGGAAGGCTTTCCAGCTTTTGCCTCGCGTTCACGTGCCCTGCCTCGCATTCGCGAAGGAGGAAACCAGACACCAGCACAACAACTCCAAAGTAGCCCAACTTGGTCCGAAACCATCCCGAAACACACCCGAAGCCCTCGGGACCCCGCTCAATCACACCAACCAGTCCCATAACATAACACAGACTTGCTCGAGGCCTCAAATTACATCAAACAATATCAAAATCATGAATCGCACCCCAATTTGAGCTTAATGAACTTTAGAACTTCAAACTTCTACATTCGATGATGTAACCTATAAAATCACGTCTGATTGACCTCAAATTTTGCACACAAGTCACATTTGACATTACAGACCTAATTTAACTTCCGAAATCGAAATCGGACCTCGATATGAAAAAGTCCACTCCTGGTCAAACTTCTCAAAAATCTTCAACTTTCCAACTTTCGCCAAATGACTCCGAAGTGACCTACGAACCTCCAAATTCATATCCAGACGCGCTCCTACGAACAGAATCACCATACAGAGCTATTCCCAGACTCGAAATTCTAAAGGGACATCGATAACATTGACATGCACTTCAATTCCAAATTTATGAAATCCTTCCAAAATATCAACTTTCCACAATAGACGCTGAAATGCTTCCAGGTCATCCAAAACCTGATCCGAACATACGACCAAGATCAAAATCATCATACGAACCTGTCGGAACCTTCAAATCCCTATTATGAGGTTTTTTTACTCAAAAGTCAAACATTAGTCAATTCCTCCAACTTAAAGCTTCCGAAATTAGAATTTTCTTTCCAAATCAATTCCAAACTTTCTGAAATTCAATTCTGAACACACGTACAAGTCATAATACCTTAAGTGAAGCTACCTATGGCTTCAAATTAGGGTATTACGCGCTAGAGCTCAAAATGATCGGCCAGGTCGTTACGTTCTCTCCCACTTAAACATACGGTCGTCCTTGAACGTGTAAGAACTGCTCTGGAGTTGTCTGAAATCTTTGTTTAACCCCTTGAGCACCTATCCGTGTTAGAACAACCCAGTTCAGCACATTAGCTCGAGTCAACCTTAAGATTCCCCCTTTTATTTAGTCAAAAGCCTTAGAGCCAAACTTCAACATCCAAAATTCTCTACCACGATTGTTTCCAACATACGAACACCGTATCAATCACTACACGATGTACCAATACCTGATTGTATACCTTTACCAAATTCACACCATGCACCGCACAATTCACATGACCATAATAGCATCCTCTGACATCAATAATCGAAATTCCACGAATCTGATACACACACCACACCTCATGACCCATGTAAGTCCTGTTCCAACTCTTGCAGTACTGCACGACGGAAGAAATATGCAGAAATTCATAACCACCGGCCAAATCAACTAATCATTTAGTGTCTTGTCTTGACAAGAACCATTACCTCATTATGAACCATGCAAACGACATTTGCTCTTTAATATACTTCATATAAATCCGATCGCACTGATCCTAGGTTCAATAATCTCGTCTCACCCATTACATGTCGTCCCGGCAATAAGCCACCACAAACACTATCTAAGATCTCATATGACTACATCAATGTGTCAACAAGCCACAACTCGAATATGACACATAAGGAAAAAACGAGCTCTGGAAAAGAACTATCCAGCCCGTGTAACGACTAAAACAGCCATCAAATACCATGAGCCTTTCTCAGAGGCAAGAAACAGGACACACAAAACAAATATAAGAAATTGTGCTCAACATTTCAATTTTGCAACGTGCAACTTGATCCACACACGATACCGTTGCAGCGTGCAACCCAATCCAATCAACATGCCCGTGGCGACGTGCCACCCGATCCAACCATATACCCGTCGCGGCGTGCCACCTGATTCACACGTGACAAAAAAAAGGGAAGTACCTATCAATCCTAAATGCACATACCTATGAAATACCCGAATATCAACCACAAGCACGCAAAGTGCATAATACAAATCCTGGGGAGACAGATAGTGTCGTACGCTACGAAACTCGAGCACAACTAAGGTGCAATAAATGACCTGCATCTCGAGAGCCATCTTGCTCATATAACACCACAAGATACACGGGATAACGTCACATGTGCGAATCATCGAGCCACCTCACAACCCACTTGGCACAATAGAGCATTACATGAAATAGCTGACGACGATACTAACATCCAATGCCTGAATACTCTTCCATAAAGAATGTTATGCTGAATGAACACACCCCGGATGGTGTAGAGTACACATCCACATTTGGACCCATCAATGGACCTCAAACCGACTTTGATCATATCACGCTTCAAATAACCTCTCAAGGATCCACAGTGACCTTTTTTCCCATGACACACAAGAACAATTGTCGAATCTGAAACTAACATCCACAATTCACAACCAACTGAATAGAGAGCCTTTTAGGCCTAAACTCTCACATTAGCGATAGTACCAAAATCTCCATACTTGGTTTCAATCTTTAATCAATCAAGTGACTACATGTCACACTTATACAATCTTCCTGTGGGATGCGCTCCCACGACCTTCCGCACCAGGTAACAAGTCTGCACATCCATACCACCGGTCACACTAATGGTGTAAAGAAAATCAAGAATCCACAAATCAGTATACAAAGCCTCTTACACAGGACACCGATCTCAGGTGACACTAAAGACAATACCAACTTACTCTAACCATCTAAATCATTTCTTGCTCATCCGAGCTCATGATATTATTGTCAACACCAAACTGCAACCTTGATCCTCAACTTCCAGTTCCCATGCCACTCACTGCACCTAACATGCCAATACGGGAGAGTGTAAAAATTTTATCATAACTTCTGAACCACTAGTAGAACAAACACTCCATCATATAGAAACCTCTTACTTATCTCATTTCAGAAGAACCAATGCAACATGCAACTGAATTCTCTAACCATGGGAACACAAACCTCATGTCGCGATCTAAACCGCCATGACTCTTCTGGAATCCTTTTACTCAACCTAGTCCTTAGAACCAAATACCTCCCAAATCAATCAAATTATGGTGGCTATCAAGCCTTGCACATACCTCCACAAGTCACATATATAACTAAACACGCTGAAGGAATTAATCATGGCCACAATCATGTCGATTCAACCATTACTAGCCGACCCATCTTCTTCCAATTTATTCTTAACTTGCCTTAGAAATAATAATAGTTCCATTCATTAACGTAACAAAACCCAACAACACTCATCCTGAGTGACCCAATCCACGAGACCACATCGTCTTAATACCCATGAACCATATCATATTCTCCTTAAGCGCAAAATAGGTACACCCGTTCTGCAAGACCTTACGTGAATCCGAAGCTACTTATTCCCTTCTTCCAATACTGCACCGCCTATCCAAAGATAACACAAAACATTCTAAGACCCTTTTCATAACCTACTGCAAAATCTCGATACCTAACTATACTACGGACTCAAAATCCTTAGGCACCGCACTTTGAATTTTATTTTTTGAACCCACTAGAACCGTTGTCGAGATTCACCCACTCTAACTTGTTCCCAAATATGATCAAACTCCAAGGCCCTGCTAGCACATGAACACCTTCTCGAAGAAGCATCCGGCTGAATTTTTTTCCCTTGTACATTACTCCCACCAGAAGCAGAAACTCTGGGCCTTCTCAAACTGAACATGAATCGATAAGGACAAATATGGCATAAATTCCCCAAATCCTTTACTCAAATTACCACTGATTTTTCTTTCCTTAGTTGTAATAACCCACCAATATGCCGATAATCAGAAACCTCACAAGTAGACAACTTTGCAATCCAATCTTATACGGTGGGGTTCTCCCACTTAGCTTAAGCTATAATTACATGACCCTAGAAATCTACCAAGATTCCTTCTTCCTCGCTGACATGACCTCGCGCAATCGACCCACCAAATTCCTCGAAATCTTCATGTTAACCATTTCATGAACGCTATCACTAGCCATATTCACATGTTCGACCTTTTACCAGATAGCCAGTAGAATTCTTCGCAAAAGCTTCGTCAACACCACGCAACCGCTAACCTGCTCACATGAGATAACCCACATGTGGAAATTCCATTCCGACATCTTCCAACGACGTTGCGCCGAGTACAATTACTATGAAACCAATAAACCATCCTGAGCATGTGCTCATTCACCAGCTTTACAAGTCCGTTCACTCCTCATTGACATCAATTAAAGATGCGATGATACATTCCAATCCAAGGTCATGTTGCATCCCTCTTCATATTAAGCAAGTCCCTCCTGTCACATCCAATCTTCCTCAGTATAGTAGTAAATATTCCAAATTAGTCCGTAGACCTAGTCATTCTCCACCATGAATCCTAAATCACTCTAAACTTTCCCCAAGACGTGTAGCTATCCTACCATAGAACCCATATGCTACTCTGCCAATCTCCCACTTTGGTCAAATCCTCTTTTTTAAGCAACTACTCTTGGCCTCCTAGAAATTTAACCACCGCAAGACACCTCCCACAGGTCCTTCTTCATCCTCTGTTACCCAGTTGTTTCCTTAAATCAAAATTTGTCTCTATAGTACTTGAACCAATACACCTCTACCACTTTAAACCTCTCTGAAGATCATCGTTCTCGAGCCATCAACACTAGGAATACCGATTCACTCCTGAACCACTGCACACCGCAATTTCTAACAGCCGCTTCCCAGGCACTATTGCACAATACCCTTCCCCAAAGGCGAATTATAGAAGATCATAACATCGGCGAACTTAAAACATTCAATCAAGGACGACGACACCACATCACAGATGAAAATTCCACCACACTTGAAAATACCAAGTCTCGTTACTCCATCAACCCAAGCCTGAACATTCTTAGTCTAATTGCCTTTCCTCCGTTGGAAATAAAACACTGCACCTTTGAATCATGCACTGAGGAAAACCTCATTTCAAGTTATTCACTACCCCGACACATAGACAAGCATCCTACCATTACATCAATACTGTGTGATAACAACTCATGAACATCATAGCAATCTGTGAATAGCCTCAAAACCATAAGAAAAATAGCTACTGAGCTTAAATGAAAAAACATCCTTCCGCAAGGCGACGCCATTAGCCCAATCAAATATGTAGGGAGAAACATCCTGCACTACATTTGTAGTACCATTAAAATTCCTCGATTCCCAATTAATAACAAGCGCTTCACGTCGCATAAGATTGAATAGGAAAGAAACAAAGGCATAAGCCTCAAAGGAATCAAATCGCACGATGAGGAATCAAGAAGGGAAGTAAGTAATCCTAATAGCCCTGTAACCTCTCGAAGACAAGTACAAAAGCCTCTGTACTGATTTGCAAGACTCTACTAGACTTGCTCATGACTCGTGAGACCTAAGTGAACCTAGTGCTCAGATACCATGTTGTCATGACCCAAAATCCATTAAAGGCCGTGATGGTGCCTAACACTACTGTCAGGCAAGCCAACAATTAAATGATAAACTTCATTACACATTTTAGTATTTTTGAAATCGTAGTTTCCCTCAATTAAATGCTAAGAGATAAAATTTACAAAGTAAATGGAAATATTCTCATAAGTACCGTACTGTACAACCCATAAGCACCCCCAAAACCCGGTGTCACGATGTATGAGCATCAACTAGAAAATACAGTAAAATACTACATTTGTCTGGGATACAACTAGACATGAGGGTGTAAATAGCTCGGATGGAGACTCAATGTGCTGCTGACTAGTAACGTGGAATGCTCATCTAAGTCCGCGCAATATCTGCGCCTCTGCGCCCATGAGGTCACTAGATATATATGCACCTGCACAAAAATGTGCAACAAGTGTAGTATGAGTACGTAAATCAACGCATACTTAGTAAGTATCCAGTCTCACCTCAAAGAAGTAGTGACGAGGGGTCGACTCCGACACTTATTATGGGTTAATCATAAAATATCGATATTTTAATTAAGCATGGATTATGTGAAAACAACTGAAAACTCAAGAACGAGAAAATAAATAAACAATTCTTCTACGAGTATGAATTCCCAAATGTATTTTCGTCATTTAGCAATTTATATTTCAAGTCAATGAAGAAATATCATTTATTATTAGTTTCAAAGATTTAACATGTGCAAATCATGTCGAGGTCGTACGGCCCAATCCAACATATAATATTTAAAATGTGCATTATCGAGGGCCGAACGATACGAACCATGATGCATCTATCTGCTACCTAGGCATTCGGCCAGCTTCACAAAAAGAGAAAATACAGTAAAACAACCAATTCAAGATTTATTGAGGGCATATATTCAAAGAATTTCCAATTCTCATTAACAGTCAAGTAAATGAAGTTTAACCTATTACGATTCTTTAGTCAAGTTTCAATATCATTTAAGCAAGTAAATTAACATGTACGGTGCAAACATCGCAAGTATAATATTATTTGGGTCCTAGACTACCCGAACATAAGCATATTAGTAGATACGTATGGACTCTCATCACCTCGTGTGTACGCAACCCCCAAAAATAGAAGCGCATAATGATTTGATTCACCTATGGGGTCAATTCTCTCTTACAAGGTTAGAAAAGAGACTTACCTCGCTCTAAAATTCCATAACCGGCTCCAACAACCTTTCCAACAACTCCAACCGAAGCCCAACGCTCCAAAGCTAGTCAATAAATGTGCAAATTCATAAATATATACTCCAATACTCATTATAATCCAATTTATAATAATTTTCAATTCCACTCTAAAAGTCGATAAAGTCACCCTTGGGTCCACGTGCCCGGATTCCGAAAATTTTCGAAAAAAAACATTAACCATAATATCACGAACTCAAATATATAATTTATTCTCAAATCCATTCCCAAATTTGTGGTCAAAATCCAAAAATACTCATTTCTAGGTTTTCTACAAAAATTCCCAATTTTCACTAATTTTTCATGAATTTCCATGTTAAAATCTATATATAATCCAAGCATTTAACTTGCAATAGGTGGGAAACACTTACCTTGACATAGATGATGAAAATATCCTCTTCAAAAGCTCCAAAAAATGCCCAACTAAGTGAAAAATGAGAGGGGATGATCCAAACCCCGTATTAAAAACCAATCTGCCCAGGCCTGCTCTCCTTCGCAATCGCGGGAATGCCTTCGCGATCTCGAAGGCTAAACACACTTCCTCCACAATTTCCTCTATACGTTCGCGACCCATTGACCGCGTTTGAGAACATGGTGACCCCCTTACCCTTCGTGTTCGCGGGCCTCAAGTCGCATTTGAGGCTTAACGCCTGGCAGGCCCCAACTCCTTACCTCTTCGCATTCACATCCTCCAGCCCGCGTTCGCGAAGGCTTTCCAGCTTCTGCCTCGCGTTCTCATCCCCCGCCTCGCGTTCGGCGAAGGCCAAATCCATCAGCGCCAAAATTCCTCTTTTCGAACGCATGAGATCCTTCGTGTTTGCAAAGGAGGAAACCAGACACCAGAACAACAGCTCCAATGCAACCCAACTTGGTCCGAAACCACCCCGAAACACACCCGAGGCCCCCGGGACCTCTCTCAATCACACCTAGTCCCATAACATAACAAAAACTTTCTCAAGGTCTCAAATCACATCAAACAACATCAAAATCATGAATCACACCCCAATTTGAGCTTAATGAACTTTAGAACTTCAAACTTCTACATTCGATGATGTAACATATCTAATCACGTCCGATTGACCTCAAATTTTACACACAAGTCACATTTGACATTATGGACCTAATTCAACTTCTAAAATCGGAATCCGATCTCGATATCAAAAAGTTCACTCCTGGTCAAACTTCTCAAAAACCTTCAGTTTTCTAACTTTCGTCAAATGACTCCGAAGTGACCTACGAACCTCCAAATCCATATACGGACGTGCTCCTAAGAACAGAATCACCATACGGAGCTATTCACAGACTCTGAATTCTAAAAGACATGATAACATTGACACGCACTTCAACCCCAAATTTATGAAATCCTTCCAAAATACCAACTTCCCACAAAATAATTATTGTTATGATGGCGCTTATTTCAACAATAATTTGACCTAGAGTTGATGTTATTATTTGTCGTAAATTCATGTTGTTGAGTAGACATCATAAACAAAATACTTTGTAAAATCTTATACTATGAACATCATAATCAAGATTTTCATTATTTTGTCGGATGTCCCGGAAGGGACTAAGATTTGCATCACTCTAATATTCTTTTCTACTATACTGAAAATAATTATTGAAGAAAGAACATAAAAACATACCTATAAGTTGTTAACAATGATGTATCAATAGGCAATAATTCGGAAGGGACTAAGATTTGCATCACCCTAATATCTTTTTTCTACTATACTGAAAATAATAATTTAAGAAAGAACATAAAAATATACATATAAGTTGTTAAAAATGATGTATCAATAAGCAATAATCATAGATTGAAATCTGATCTGAGTGGGGTGGCAGATTCAGATATAGATGATCATTTGTCCAGAATCTGCCACGCCAATCAGATATAGCTTCAATGTATGAACTATGAAAGTCTCATCATCTCTCTCCAAGACTTAATTGTTCAAGGGCTAGGCTATATGGCTATATATAACGAAGGCACCACCTATTTTTTTTTCCTTTTCGAAAACTAATAAGTTATGCGTAGCCCTTACATTGAAATTTCTAATAACTATTTTTCTCTTTCTCTAAAGTTAGTTTTCCTTCAAAAGAAAAATGTCTATTTAGCACCACAACCTAGCCCTAATGAAACTTTTTTACTTTTGAAAATTTTTGATGTAGCCCTAATAAATATCTTATATCGCATTATATAAGACATCCATAGTTCATACATTTTTTTTTACTTTGTTGTTGCTAAAGTTGTTGTCCCTTTTTTCACGAAATAATTAAAATTAAGAATTATATTACATTAGTAAATTTTTTTGACTATTGTATCTTCTGGCTTAAGAGTAAGCCTTTAATTTTCTTCCTTTTTTTATCTCTTATAAATTTGATAAATGAAATATAATTCTGAAACTGTAGTTTTCTAACAGAAAGTAAGAAACATTTCCAAATAATGTGTTGATGTTTTCAAAGACTTTATCATTAATTCAGACATTATTAGTTTCTATAGAATTATATATATGTACTGTGGAATTATATTTTTCAAGAACAATAGAGGAAACTGTCATTTCAGGTATGATCAATTAAACTTGATAATGTATGTAATTTAACCACATTTGAACAACATTATCAATTTAAACTAGTAATGCTTATAATTTTATTAATCAACCAATCCATTGAGTTTAATTTTTTTTTTCTAATGGCACAGCATTACATGGAGCTAAACTAAACATTAAAGAGCCGACTCGGGCTCGGCTCTATGGCGCTCATGGCTATGTACGCTCAACATTGCAATTCAAAGTTTCCTTTTTTCTTTTATCAAAAATCATTGTTTATAGATTTTCCGACTTATTTAACTCAGTACGTAAAAAATAGGACAGTAGTCCATCAACCAGACGAGTACTGCAATACCAATGAAGAATCCATAAGTCTAAACACAGTGCACTTTTTGAAATGCGCACCCTTCTCAGGAATTACCAAGTGGTTATAACATTCATCTAAATATTTGAAACTGTCCGTGTTGTCCAAATTCATGACCTTCCCTTCCTAATTCGGATCGTGACCTTGCACATGAAAATCTCAATCCCACATAACATACCACATCTACCATGCCATCATAGGAAAAGTACGAGAACCTCATAATCAACTCTGAGTCGTAAGAAAACTACATACTCAATTGGCCAGGAACGTTCCATTTGATCTCATCTAGGAGAAAATCACAATACGCAACTTGCTCCTCATGCCGCTAGAAAATATCCATCTCAAATCGTGGTAAAACCCATCGGGAACTCTCTGAAACTTATTTGCACATTATCAAGCCATCAGAACTGAATGTCTCTAACTCAACCAAGCCGCGCAGGTCGCCAAACCCAAGATTATTGCCACCAAAACACCTGTAGAGACTCACCACATCATAGGTACCCAAGGAACCAACCACACCCATTACCGTACTGATCCAACCTACTTCCATGTTGTCCTATTCTCCGAGTTCCTTTTGAATTACCCTCAAGTTGACACTCATCCTCGCCATAATACCATGATCTTCAACCAAAAACCACCCCTCAAGATCCTAGAATAAAATCACACTTCCTTAAGGCCCATAACCCGTTGTATTCCCTCTTAAGCACCCCAAAAATACTACAACCGAGACACCCACTCTGAAGAGACCTTCTGTGAATCCAAAATCGTTTCCTTCACCTTCCTAACACTGAAATGTAGAATCCATAATGATATAGAAATGCCACAAGTCTCGACATCATCTAACTTAAATCTCAGTGTCACGACCCAAATCCAACCCAAGTCGTGATGGCGCCTATCGTGATACAAGGCAATCCTATTTCCCAAAATATTACTACCAATTTGATTATAATAATTTAATAGAACATTTCCAATATTTGAATTTCTGATAAACTAAACCAACTCTAAATATCAATATAGAAAATACGGAAACGATCCCCAAACATCGGGGTATCATTAAGTCATGAGCGTCCAAATCTATGAACTAAGATATATAAACTGTCTAACTGTCAATGCAGTCCAAAAAAAGAAATAGATGATAAAAGGAGTAACAAGGTCCTGTGGACGCTAGCAGCTACCTTGCAGTCTCCAAAGATAGCCAGCCTGAACTCAATGACCGTCGCGCTCTAATTCACCTGGATCTGCACATAAAGTGCAGGGTGTAGTATGAGTACAACTGAATCAGTAGTAATAGAAATAACTAAGGAATTGAGTAGTAGTGACGAGTTAAGCAGAACAATCCAAGTATTTCTTTTCACAATTAAGGATAAATAGTAGTAAGCAGGTAATTTCCGTAAATCAACAAATGCTACAAGGCAATTAAAAGGTAAATGCAACAACAACAAAAGTAAATGAAATCTCTCAACAATGTCACTCCATCACTTAGTCCTCAATGCACACACTCAATAGGTACCTGCGCTCACTAGGGGTGTATAGACTCTGGAGGGGATCCTACACCCAAGCGCTAAGCACGGACAACTCACGTGCCATAATATCAATCTCTGAATCCGCACGGACAACTCACGTGCCATAATATCAATATCTTAATCCTCACGGACAACTCACGTGCTACGGTATCAATACCTGGATTCGCACAGACAACTCATGTGCTACATGGACCACTCACGTGCTATGGTATCAATACTTGGATCCGCACGGACAACTCACGTTCTATAATCAAATATCTCACAACATGCCCTCGACCTCACTCAGTCATGTACCTCTCTAGCCTCACAATTCTCAACAAATAAGGGAACACATCCCAAATCAAGTATTACAGCATATCAACAAAATAATAGAGACTGAGTTAAACATGTACAAGAATTTCTATGACTGCGTGCAAATAATGTGAGCATGAATAAAGCCTAAGCATGATATATAACATGAACACAGTCAAGCTTAACAACATGTAAATACATAACACAGATAATGGTTATTAGGCCTCACGGGAAAGACCAAGTCTCAATCCCTCGCAGCATACACCCACACGCCCGTCACATAGCATGGGTATCACCATCAAACATCCACATGATATCAATTCTCCGGGTTTATACCCTCAAAGCTAGAGTTAAAACTGTTACTTACCTTAACAGCGTAAAATCCTACTCCGGGATGCCCTCGTCCCTCGACTCGGTCTCCAAAAGCTTTGAATCTATACATAATCAGAATAATACTATCAACATAGACAAAAGAATCGAATTTCACAAGAAAAGTTACAAAAACTCCAATTAGGCTAAAACCCGGCCCCAGGGCCCACGTCTCGAAACCTGTCAAAAATTACATAACTAGAAACCTCATTCATTCGAGTCTAACCATATAAAATTCATCAAATTCCGACTCCGTTTGGTCCCTCAAATACTCACCTCAAACTCTCCAAAACTCAAACCCTAACTTCCTCAATTTCACCCTAAATTGCTGCCAATTTCATGACTAAACAGTGGGAAATCATTACAACACACGCAAATAAACCCAAGTAGCTTAACTCAATGATATCTCTTGTTTCTCCCTTGAATTTCACTGCTCAAAGCTCAAAAACCGGCCAACAATGGTGAAGAAAGGGAAAAAATTTGCGAAGTCCACAATTTATACTTTATGCCCAGCATTTCCTGCACATGCGAAAGTCCCATCGTAGGTGCGGATTTCACTAATGCCTCGAGACCCCGCATCTGCGACCGCATCCTCGCACCTGCAGTCCCGTAGATGCGGTCAAATCTTCCGCTCCTGCGTCCACTTCCGCATCTATGGTTGCTTCCTGATCACGCTCAACTATGTCTAATAAAAGACTAAACAGGCGTTGCAAATATAATCCGGGGT
>ML339240.1:22531-60454 GCA_005239505.1 Nicotiana paniculata | reverse complement strand
GCCTAAATAATCAAAGTCCCTGTATAGTTTAGAATTATGTTAGCATCAGCACTAGGGTAGATGGATTTGATTTGTTGATAGTCAAATTCACCCCATGTTAAGTGCTTAAATAGTAGGATATCACCCTTAAAGGTACGAAGTGAACAATCAACAAAGGCTGTAGAACATTGAATCTGAACCCTTCAAGTGGTCAGATTCATACTCTAAAAATTCCTAAAATTAAAGCTATGGCACAATTATGAGTTGAATAAGACCTCTATAGAGATGAATCTGACCCCTCTTTTATGGTCAGATTCAACTTATAAGAGGCCAGAACCTGTTTCTGGTAAAAATAGTGTAAAAAAAAACTTCATAAAGGATGAGCCCAACCTCCTTCATGATATGATTCGTCCTATAAATGTTTGAAGATCTATTGATTACTACTACCCAAATAATAGATTTTGGACTTATTATCCGCATAAAAGAATACACGAGTAGTTCTGTTTTTTAGCTTAGTATAAGCATCATCCGACTTAAACTTAACTTCCTATCATAGTCTTGTTTAGTCCAATGGGTGCATAACACACTCATCTAATTGAGGTGTTCTACAGATTACAAATGAAAGCTCGAACGCATGGCTTTGAAAGCATTCAAGACAGATAATTTAGTTAGACTGATCATTTTAAATTTTCTTGCCTTTCAAAAATGCATGTTGACAGTAGCAGTCGAAGTTGTAATTAATGATATTCATTTTCAAAATCATTGTAATTAAAGACTGGACTGTATATATTTAAGTTCTTCTTACTGTTCGTGTTTGTTCTTTTACCTGAAAAGTAGGTTGTTTTTATTAGTAACTTTATAATCCAATCCCTGTTTCGAAAAGTAGCATCTTATAAATTTTCTGAAATCAATGTATGCATATTTTTACGAATGAATTTCGATTATAGTAATCTATGTCTTAAACGACCAAGTCTGAACTGATAAAGCTGTTCACGCTATATCCTTCCTTAAAAAGAAACCACAAAGCAGTTCTAGATTATAAATTCGAAAGCATTTAGAATTTGTATGATCTTGGTTTTAAGACTAATCTGTCTAAAACTTTAAATTTCATTCTTTTTAATAACTTGTGTCCTTAAATTCCTCGCGATTTACTTGTGCCTAATCTAGTGAATCCTTGATACATATGAGTATGATTTTCCAAACAATGTCCCTTTGATAACTGGAAAACAACATTAAATGTGCAAATTTTCTCCTAATTATCATTCAGAGTACAATGTTTCTGTTTATACCTGTATCTAGTAGTGTGTAGTTCAAATTACACAAATCCCTTTTTGTTCAATAGTCGAAGTAGGATTGGCCAAAAGGATTTGAAATAATTTAGGGCTAAATGTGGCCATGGCCCAGAATATGCTGTCCTTTAGGCTAATTAATATCATTTTAGGCAATCATCTAGGTAGAATGATACTTTTAGTTTTGGGAAAATTTGGTAAAGACTCAAATATTATTCCAAAATCACCATAATCCACGCTTGGGAGTGGAAACTCATTNAAGACAAACAAGTGTACGCCATCGTAACTTGTCTAAGATAAATCCATAAACGTCCTAATTAATTTTAAAAACTAAAATATTATTTCAAATAGAAAAACCTAAAGAATACTCATACATCGCCTCAAATAGGCATTATAAAACCGTCACGATCATAGTCTTGACTACTTAATCTACACTCGGGTGCGACAACTCATGTCCCCGTCTTCAACTTCAAATTATAATAAAAATCACATGTTGTAATTACGGGTGCATTTCATGTGGCGTAGTTATAATGTGTCCAAAAGACAAACAAGTGCACTCCGTCGTGACTTGTTCCAAGATAAATCCATAAAAACGGCTAAAAAGTAAGAAGGCTAAAATGCACAATAGGTTTAAAATACGTAAATAATCAGATAACTTAGGCCAAATGTTAATATTTAAGCGACCGTGCTAGAACCACGGAACTCGGGAATGCCTAACACCTTCTCCCGGGTTAACAGAATTCCTTACTCGGATTTCCGGTACGAAGACAACTTAAAACAGAGTCTAAATTTCCTCGGTTTGGGATTTCAATAAAATGGTGTCCCGGAACATCGTCAAAAATCTGGGTGGTGACTCTGAAAACTAAAATAAATCCCAAATCTGAATAATGTCACTTAAAGTGGAAAAACTCCCTTTCTACCCTTCATCAATCCGGAGGGTAGTGGAAAAAGGAGGTGTGACATTTATTATTGTTGTTATTCCTGAATATTAGGCTTACCTAGTCCTTAAGACTAGGTGCCATCACGATACCCAATGGAGGGAAATTTGGGTCGTGACAAGTTGGTATCAGAGTTCTAGGTTCATAGGTGCTACGAGTCATAAGCGAGTTTAGTAGAGTCTTGCAGATCAGTACGAAGACGTCTGTACTTATCTTCGAGAGGCTACGGGACTATTAGGATAACTTCACTTCCTTCTTTCCTATCGTGCGAGTTCATTGATCTTGAAGTTTGAAATTTATCATTCCATTCTCTCACAGATGGTGAGGACGCGAGCTGCAGATTCTGAGGATGTTACCCCCGGAGCAGATGTCGTCAGGAGCAGAGGTAGAGGCAGAGGTCGACGAGGGGCATGTGCCGCAGCTAGGGCACCTTCCAGAGCAGCTGTTGAGGAGCCGCCAACAGTTCCAGTTGGGGGACCGGAGGCACCTGTTGTTACACCCGGACATCAGGAGACCTTGGCACAGTTTTGGGATGTGATTGGTACATTAACTCAGGCGAGATGGATTCTGGGTGCACCAGCTACTTCACAGGGTAAGAGAGGAGCTCAAACTCCCGTCGCCCATACTTTGGAGCAGCGAGATCAGGTTGGTCAGGTTCCAGGTGTCATGGCAGCACATCTTGGGATCCCATTTCCGCCCGTGGTTAGGATAACAACATCTGAGGAGGAACAACTTAGACTCGAGAGGTACAAGAAGTACCACCCTCCTACCTTCAGTGGATTGGCGACAAATGATGCCCAGGGTTTCCTGGAGGAGTGTCATCATAGTTTTCGTACTATAGGTATTGTGCAGATGAGAGGGGTTTCTCTCTTTACGTTCCATCTTAGGGGAACGACTTATCAGTGGTGGAGGGCATATGAGTTAGGTAGCCCGGCCGAGTCATCTTCACTTACATGGGGTAAGTTTTCAGAGATGTTCTTGAGTGAGTTTGTACCTCAGTCCCTCCGAGATGCATGGCGTGCGGAGTTTGAGCGGCTGTGCTAGGGCACTATGTCAGTATCAGAGTATGCCGTCAGGTTCAGTGATTTGGCCAGGCATGCACCTGCTTTGGTTGCTACAGTTAGAGAGCGTGTTCGCAGATTCATTGAGGGCCTCAGGCGTGATATTCGATTTAGCATGGATCGGGAGTTAGAGTCGGAGATTTCATTTCAGCAGGTGGTAGGGATTGCTCGCACAGTTGAGGGTATGCTGGATCGTGAGAGAGACGACAGAGAGGTGAGGAGGCCTCGTGGGCCGGAGAGATTTACTGGTCCTTATTATGGAGGCAGGGTACGACACAGTAGAGGTTTTATGGGTCAGCCAGTTCAGTTTGCATTGCCGGCTTCGCATGGGGTTTCAGGTACTCATGGGTCTCAAAGTACTCGGGCCGTGCAGTTTCCACAACCACGTCAGTAGAGAGGTTGTTTTGAGTGTGGCGATATCGGCCACAGGATGAGATATTGTCCCAGGCTCCGAGCATATGTGTTACAACAGGGCATTTAGGCTAGTAGAGGGTGCCCAAGAGGGGGAGGCCCAGCCTGTTGATGTGTTTCGTATAGTGGGCTGGAGGCCGTTGTGCCAGATGTTATAGTACATGTATGCTTTGTTTTGTTACAGAGGGGAACCATTTGTATTTCATTATAGCTCAGCTGGTCGGGACGAGTTCCCTCATCGTTTTTTTGTTGATGAGTGAGTTTCATGTTTTGCACTCTATTTTTTTGTTTGCTCATGTTGGGAGATTCTGTGAGTAGTAGCCCATGTCTATTGTTTGTCTCTATTCAGTATTAGGAGATATGAGACCAATAGTAAATTCCTATTGTCCAGTACGGTAGGTTTGATGTGATCCTGAGTATTTTGTTTACGAATGGTGATTTGAAACTCCATCGAGATGTGAGATCAACTAGCGTTATGATTTTTTATCAGCTGAGATGAATTAATGGAGGAATTTCAATTGGTATGATATAGTTTCGGTATGTGATTCAGAGTTGAGGGCGAGATCCTCGTGATATTTTGTGATTCGATATGTTTGGACCGAGTTGAGTACCGTAGTGGAAATTTTATTAGGATGGTATCCTTGTGATCTGTTCATGTGCTTTAGTTCCTTCCTTGTTATGTTGTTGTGTAAGTTAGCATTGATAGAGAGTTGTGCCTGTCGGGCTTGTTTGATAGTTTCCTTATGTGCTTCTCCTTTCATATTCATTCATTTTCGTTTTGTGCTCGTTGAGTTTAATCTTGCGGGTTCTGTGCCCGGTGGTGTTATTTGTGGCTTGATGATTTGGGTGTCAAGGTTATGAAGTCTTCATGTTTCTTGCTTTATTATCAGTGTGATGGAGGTTGGGAATATAGTTCTACCAGATATGAGGCTAATTGCCAATGCTGAGTTGATTTCGGGCAGCCATTGCGACCCAAGTGTTATTATGAGCCTATGTGTGATGTGCCATATTGTGTGGTCGTGCCTTATGGGTATAGTCATGAGTTAATGCAGGTGGCTGGGGCTAATGTCGGATGTGGATTTAGAATCGGGCATTTTTAAAATGAGTAGAAGGTGAGAAAGGGAGGTATGAGGCTTATTGGTATTAATTGAAAAGCTAAATTGCGATTGTGGTGGTGTCGTCGGTCTTATGTAGATTGGGGTGACGTGGGATCACCCGCGGGTGTGTGTTGGAAAATGCGCAATCAGTGATTTGATGAGTTCAAGGTAAATCTTAGCACGTTTGAAGACGAACATTTGTTTAAGAGGGGGAGATTTTGATGACCCAAAAGGTCATCCCGTATATTCTATCTAATTCTGTGTTCCGAGGTCGTGAAAACCTCCTTATATCTCACCTCGATTTGCATGCGCAGCTCGGGCGTGTAGCTGGGAAGCCTTTATGTGAAAAATTGATAAAAATGAAAATTTTGTATTGGAAATTTGAATAAAGTTAACTTCAGTCAACGTTTTTGGTAAACGGACCCGGACCTGTTATTTGACGGTCCCAGAGGGTCCGTAGAAAAATATGGGGCTTGGGCGCATGCCCGGAATCGATTCCGAGGTCGCAGGTCCGAGAAATGAATTTTTAAAGAAAAATGTTTTCTGAAAAATATAAAGGCTTTTGAAAATGAAATTTGAGGCGAAACTTGTGATATCGGACCCGTATTATGATTTCAAAGCCCAATACAGGTTCAATATGATTTATATGTGTTATCTGTGAAATTTGGTAAGAAACGGACTTAACTTGACGTGATTCGGACCTTAAATGCAAAACTTAATGTTTATAGAAGTTTTGAAGAATTTTCTTGGACTTTTAGTTTAATTCCTCATGTTAGTGTTGTTTTATGTGGTTTGAGACCTCGAGCGAGTCCGTGCTAGGTCGTATGACTTGTGTGTGTGGTTGGACGGTGTCCTGGGGGCCTCGGGCACGTTTAGGATGCTCATGTGGTGTTTTAAGAACTTGGAAGACAGCTGAACCATTGCTGGTTCTGGTGTCTCACACCTGCGATGGACCTTCCGCAGGTGCGGTTAGTTTTTGCAGGTGCGGAGCCGCGGGTGAGGCCGTTTGACCGCATGTGCGACCCCAGACTTTTTAGTGGGTTTCCGCACCTGGGATGGTAGTTCCGCAGGTGCGGTCCCAAGGGTGCAGGTGCGGAATATCTGGGCAGAAAAGGGGCAGAACCGAGGGTTTATGTTATTTTCACCATTTTCGAATTAGGGAGCTCGGGAGAGGCAATTTTTGGAGGCTTTTGCACCTGGCTAATTTGGGTAAGTGATTTCTATCCATTATAGACCAATTTCCATGTTTCCAATCTTAAATCCAACCTTTAATTTCGAAAATGTTGGGTAGAAAATAGGATAAACTTCATAGATCGAATTATAGAGTTTTGATTGGGGTTTTGACCTTCGATTTGAGAGATTTTCATATGTTTATACTTGTGAGTGAATGGGTGTCCGAAAAATATAAATTTTACCCAAATCCGAGATGTTGGCCCGGGGAACGTTTTGGGCAATTTTCCTAATTTCACGTCTTAGCTTCGAGTTTATTTATTAAACTAGTTGCTTGTAGTATTATTTACACAATGATATTGATTTGAGTAGATTTGGGCCATTGGGAGTCGGATACCCGTGGCAAGAACGTGATTTCAAGTTTGTTTTGAGCAGTTGAGGTAAGTATCTTGCCTAACCTTGTATGGGGGAATTACCCCTTAGGATTTGAGTCTTCTATGTTGATTGTAGTCCGTGTACGCGAGGTGACGAGCGCATGCTCGGACTTATTTGTGGAAAGCTGACCCTTTAGGAATCTTAGATCCTTATGTTTGTTGAGTATGAAGTGTCCTTGGCATGATTGAATTTCATAATTTCTAGTGCCATCTTGATTTTCTTAAATGTGGAAGTTCTTACTTTTGGATTTACTCCTATTGCCTACTTGGCTCCTAATTGACTTATCTAAAGGTTTTATTTCCTTTACTGTCATGCTATATCTTCTTAACTGCGTATCTCAAATTTTGCAATTATCTTCATCTCAACCTATAATTGTTTTGGTCTTAAATGAAGTTACGATTATTCTCTGTTGCCTGTCCTTAAGTGGGAATTGTTGAATATTCTCATAACTTCTCAACCTTAAAGGAAGTTTATATATTATTTACCTTCGTGACTTTCCATATATGGAGTTATTGGATTTGTGTTGATTTCTTGTGTTCACCCGTGTAATTAGGTGCGACTGTTACATGTTATTTCCCTTCCTTGTTGAGTGATTCGTAATATTCCTAGCTCTCCTTATTATGTTTATTTCTCGTGAACTATTTTTGCCTATCTTGTGGTCGAAGGCTCTTGAGTTGATGTATTAATTGTATCTTGAAATGTTTCCACTGTTGTTGTTGTACTTGTTGTGGTGATGCATGAGGTTTCGGTTGTTGATATGGGGATTTGCACGAGGTTTCTGCCGTGACGTGTTACTATTGATAATTGTACATGCAGCGTGATAAGGTGGGATACGAGATTGTGTGTTGCGCATGTGGCGTGACAAGGTGGGAACATGTTTATGTACGTGCGGCGAAACAAGGCGAGCATATACTTTAATATTGCACACGTGGCGTGACAAGGTGGGCTACAGGGATTGTTTGTGATAGTTGTGTTGGCCTGGGGGCATTACTTGTTGTTGATATTGTGTACTGGAACACTTACCGTGTGAGTTCATTCGTGTGGAAATTTATAAGATGAAAATGTACGTGTTGCCTCTTTTGTTTTCCTTATGTCTATTGGTTGTTGAAATCATGTTAGGACACCTGCACAGGCATACACTTAGTTAAGGACTACTAATGGAGTCAGGACTCCATGTTGTTGTCAAGTATAAATACTCCTGTTGTACTTACCGTATGGGTGGGAATGATCCAATTGGCGCGTGAGTCGTCCGTGCAGTTAGTACTCGAACGAGGGTGCAAGACGCCAAGTGTTAGGGTTTAGGATATTCGGACCCGTATATGGTGATTTTTCCTAGGTTTTCGGAACTTCGTGGAGATGATTATGAATTCGATGTAGAAGTGGTTGAAGTTGTTGAGTCATTACATGCACGTGTTGTATATTTACATGCCGGGATTTTCTGTGTTTTATTCAGTCTTTGTGTTACTTCATGGTTTCCGCTGATACATATTGTTTTCCTTCTTTATCGAATTCACTGTCTTGTTAGCTATATTGCGTAGCCTTTATGTATATCATTACTTCCCTAATTTCTATACTGATAATTGTTCAGTTTTTATTAGACCAGTGGGTGTCTTGACTAGTCCTCGTCACTACTTCACCGAGGTTAGCCTTGATACTTACTGGGCACCGCTGTGTTGTGCTCATACTACTCTTCTGCACATTTTTGTGCAGATCCCAGGTTTTCGCATAGCCGGCCGAGTGATTGATAGTAGCGCGGTTGCTGTTGTGAAGACTCAAGGTAAAACCGTTTCAGCGTTCGCGGTTTTGGAGTCACCATCTTATATTTTGTTTACACTATTGTACTTATTTCTGAATAGTGGTATTTTTAGGAGTTTAGTGTAAATTCTTAAAAGCTTATGAATTGTACTTCCGGGTTTTGGGAATATAAAATGTGTTAAGAATTATTTATTTCAGAAAGGTATTAGATTCTATTTATTATTGTTGTTATTCATGAATATTAGGCTTACCTAGTCCTTATGACTAGGGGCCATCACAATACCCAACGGAGGGAAATTTGGGTCGTGACACCGTCGTACCTTTAATTTCTGTAATCACCATGCGTGTCTACCTGCAACGGTATTAATGTGAGTTAGGCTTAGTCAGAAAACACTTTAGCTAACTGTACCTGAGAGTGACTCTCATAGCCAATGTAAGGGATTCAGGTCCTTAGTTAGGTTTCATCAACCCTAGTGCCATCCTGTTTTTCTCAAAGTGTTCCCCTTAGTGCCTTGGTGAAGATGTCTGAAATTTGATCCTCACTGCAGCAAAACTTCATGCAGATGTGCCCCTTTTCAACATTATCTCCGAGGAAATAATATCTCACATCAATATTCTTGGTCCTTTTGTGTTGAATCGGGTTCTTTGCCATGTTGAGGGTGTTGGTGTTGTCACATAGAAGTGGCACACTGCCAATGTATACCCCAAAGTCCTCTAATTGTTGTTTGATCCACAGCAGTTGAGCACGACAAGATGTAGCTGCAACATATTCTGCTTCAGCTGTGGAGAGAGCCACTATGTTTTTCTTCATTTTCCCCCATGAGATTAGGCAAGATCCAAGGAAATGAGCCATTCCTGAAGTGCTTTTCCTATCCACTAGATAACCTGCATAATCAGCGCCAGCATAACCAACAAGATTGAAATTGTCACCTGAAGGATAGTACAGAACCAGGTCTTGTGTGCCCTTGAGATAGCGTACGATTCTTTTGGCTGCCTTCAGATGAGACTCCTTAGGATTTGATTGAAATCTCGCACACAGCCCCAAACTAAACACAATATCTGGCCTGCTTACAGTGAGGTAGAGTAGAGATACAATGATCCCTCTGTACATTGTTTGGTTTACAGGTGATCCGGAGTCATCCATGTCAAGCTTAGTTGCAACTGCAATAGGGGTGTCAATCACTTTTGATTCCTCCATGTCGAATCTCTTCAGCAGCTCCTTGATGTACTTCTGCTGACTGATGCAGGTTTCCTTCGTGGACTGCTTCACTTGAAGACCCGGAAAGAAGTTCAGTTCCCCCATCATACTCATCTCAAACTCACCACCCATGCGTTTGGGAAATTCCTTGCATAGTGAGTCTGCTATTGCCCCAAATATGATGTCATCCACGTACACCTGAACAATAAGCAGGTTCCTTCCCCATTTCTTTAGAAACAGTGTGTTGTCAATCTTTCCTTGAGTGAACCTATTGTCCAGAAGAAACTTCGACAGTCTCTCATACCAAGCTCTAGGAGCTTGCTTCAATCCGTATAGAGCCTTATCCAATTTGAAGGCATAATCGGGATGTGCATGACTTTTAAACCCGAGAGGTTGCTTGACATACACTTCCTCCTTGAGAAAACCATTCAAAAATGCACTCTTCACATCCATCTAGAATAAGGTGAATTCCATATGAGATGCAAAGACAATGAGAATTTGGATGACTTCCATACGAGCAACAAGAACAAACGCCTCATCATAATCAATCCCTTCCTCTTGATTGTATCCTTGAACAACAAGCCTTGCTTTGTTCCTTGTTGTATTTCCATTTTCATCCATCTTATTTCTGAACATCCACCTGGTTCCTATGATGGTTCTATCTGAGGGTCGAGGTACCAGGTGCCAACCCTTATTTCTCTCAAACTGATGCGGTTCCTCTTGCATCACAATGATCCAGTCTGCATCCCTCAGCGCTTCCTTGATATTTTTTGGTTCTATTTGGGATAGGAAGGCTGAAAAGGCTAGGGAGTTTCTGGTTTTGGATCGAGTTTGAACTTCTGAATCAAGAGGAGTGATTATGTTATCAAGGGGATGAGATTTTGTGTTTCCAATGTGGAACTTGGATTTGATTGGTGGAGGACTGGATAGATCAGAAGGGTTTCTTTGCATTCCTTGTTCTGCTACCTGTGGGGTCCCTTGCACAGAATTTGCAACTCTTTCTTCAGCTTCAGTGGTGGTGATTTGGGTACCAAGTTCTTTATGTGGATTTGAGGAAGAGGTTGCCTTGTCTTCACTTATTTCCCTCATCTGGCTCATCATGTCAACTTTCCCATTTGAAACATCAGATATTTCTCCAGGAACCAAGAGTGGTTCATTGTCTTGATCATCACCACATCATTCCTTGCTTGAGGATGGTGTGTCATTGAATAGCACGTGAAGACTCTCTTCTACACATCGAGTTCTCTTGTTGTACACTTTGTAGGCTTCGATTTGAGAGAAATACCCCAAAAGATTCTTTCATCACTTTTTGCATCATATTTTCCAAGTTGGTCCTTCCCATTGTTTAGTATATAACATTTACAACCAAAGGCTCTCAGATGAGTTAGCTTTGGCTTTCTTCCATTGAGCAGCTCATAGGGGGTTTTGTTTAGGAAGGACCTGATCGTACACCTGTTCACCAAATAGCATGTAGTGTTGATTGCTTCAGCCAAGAATTGTTTTACAATCCCACTGTCAATGAGCATTGTCCGTGCCATGTCTTCCATATTTCTTTTTTTCCTTTCAACAAATCCTTGGAGCTGAGAAATTATGAGTTATCCCATTTTCATTGCAAAACTCATCAAATTTTGCATTGTCAAATTTCGTTCCATGGTCAAATCTGATGCAGGCTACTTTCAACTCCATCTTTACTTGGATTTTCTTGACAAACGCCACAAATACTTCAAAAGTCTCAACTTTTGCTCTAAGAAACAATGTCCATGTAAATCTTGAATAGTCATCCACAATCACAAAGATATACTTCTTTCCACCTCTGCTTGGAATTCTCATAGGACCACACAGATCTATGTGAATAAGTTCAAGAGGTTTTGATGTGCTAACATCTCTTTTTGGCTTAAAGGATGATTTCACATGTTTTCCTCTAGCACACACATCACATACTTTGTGCTCCTTGAACTTAGAGTTGGGCAGACCACGAACCAGGTCCTCATGTATCAGTTTGTTCAAGAGAGAAAAGCTTGCATGACCCAATCTTCTATGCCACAATTATGCATCATCATCAATTGCCTTTAAGCAGTTCACTTAACCAACTTCCAGCGATTCAAAGTCAGCAACTTAGATATTCTTGTGCCTCTTGTCTATCAGCACCACTGATCATGCTCAACTATGTCTAATAAAAGACTAAACGGGCATTGCAAATATAATCCAGGGTATTATGCCCAGAGTCGATCCCACAGGGAATTTACGTATCAATCAAGTCTTTAGAATACGCAACTTTTACTCAATCAATTCTCTCAAGACTTTTTAATATAAATTGTTGGTTCTTTACTAATTCTACTGACAGTAATAATAACTAGCTATTACTAACAATATGATGTAAACAATTATGAGAAAGGTCTAAGGTTATGGTTTCCTCCGTTGGTGAATNTCTCTCAAGTAGATACATAATAAATAGGAACAGCTAATTGAGGGCCCTTCAATCAACTACAACAAGCACGTAGTTGAACAAATAGAGATTAATCAACCAAACTATATTAATATCACAACAAATTCATCTCCAACGGGTTCTACCAAAACCCTGCATTAAAGAAGCTAGCTAGACATGTTCATAAGAATCAAACCCAAAATAAATTGCATAATTGAACTACAAAGTAATGAATAAAAGATGTAGAAATCAATGTTTTGTCACTTCAATGGTTTCCTCTCTTCGAATCCTTTTGAATCGTGTTTTTAGGGTCTATTTATATGTTTGGGATAAACCCTAAACGTGTAGGAGACTTCTATTCCAACCGGGAGACACTTAAACTCTTCAAAAACTCGAATTTAGCTGAAAAAGGGGCCTGGCGTTTTGGCCCTGGCGCCTGGCTAACGCCAGGCTAAGGATGACGTTTCAGTTCTAACGCCTGGCTAACACCAGGCATGGTTAGACGTTTCAGCTCTAACGCCAGGCAGGGTCAGGCGTTTGGGCTCTGGGCCCCGGCTATAGCCCGGTGCACTCCTCCTCGCCTCTTGAGCATATTTTCGATATATTTGTATCCATTTAGCTCGGTTTCCATCTCCAATTCACCTACACATGAAATAAACTCCATTAAGCACATAAAACGTGTGTTTTTATCATTAACGCACATAAAATGTAAGGCATATAATATGTTAAACTATGAATTCTAGCCTCGCATCAATACCCCACACTTAAACATTTGCTCATCCTCAAGCGATCAAACTACACTCATGTACACAACTTATTAAGCAAATCCCTTAACACGTTATACCAAGAATTTTTAAAACATTTCAATCACAGAGGTGTGACATCCTCGCCTCAATAGTCGACTCACATATACCATGCTTCATTCAAAGTCCACTCACTACTCTAACATAGAGGTCAACAACATTACCTTTCCTTCGTGAATCATGTGCCCTCGCCAAATTAAAGATTTAGTTCCACACACAATGAAATTAAGAACCNGAGTCACCACATATATTTTTCTTTCATAATAACACAACTGTTTATTTTCTATTTTTTTCTCTTTTCTTATTTTTTATTTTTTATTTTTTATTTATTTTTTATTTTTTATTTTTTTTCTCAAGTGACTCTTACTGTTCAAAACAGTGCACCTTTCTCCTTATTTCAGTTATTCCCCTCAAAAACCAACCTACCACCCCACACTTTAACTTTTCCATATTTCATCACATTTTCAGTGCTTATGAGAGGTGACAAGGTTCAAATATAAGATCGTTTCAAACAAAGGGGTATGGCTTGTAATGTGGCTGCCAAAGGAACAGGATTATAGGCTCAACGGGGTTAACTACGATACTTAACAATTAGGTGGGTAAAATATATATATCTGGCTCAACAAAGGAATGCCTATATCACTTCCAAGACTGAACAAAATTTTTATTTCGCTTTGCACACACACAGGGCAAGTTCTAGACATCAAATGCAATGCACAAAATAGCATACAAACCTCACACACACTTGGCACATAACTCACTCAGGATTGGATCTATCATGACACTCCAGTCAAAGCAGTTAAGCAAATCTTAGGAATTCCTGATTTAAGATATTTATCCTGGAGTCAAATATTGAGCCGAAGCGTCACAACCAAAGTACTGACTATTCTCAAGGCATTAGCATGTTTCGAGATATTGCTCCTATTAAGCTCTTAACCATATGATTCCTACTCCTAAAAATTAAAAACTACCTATACCCGGTTCAATTAAAAACCCTTGGAAAATAACCGTGGTCCAAATAAAAACCAAGGGGGAGTTACTACACTACCTAAAACAAAACAAAAAAAATCTTTTTTTTTTTGGTATTTTCTCTAGACTTACTTCCTTCAAGAAAACTGTCAAGGAGATCCATCGTCAGTAACAGTCCACATATTTCTAAATAATTTTTTTTTTGTTCTACTTTAAAAATAAAAACTTACCAACAAGAAAACTAAATCTACTAACAAGAATACACACTAAACACAACAAATCACAACAAATAGTTACCACACCCCACACTTAAATAATGCAGTGTCCTCAATGCATCACATATTGACAAAACAAGAAATAAAAGTAAGGTGTAAGAAACTCACTAGTCCAATAGTGTTGACATCCTTTCCATTGATCTCGCTTTCATGCTCCTTTGAGCACATGCTTGAATCACTTTATGCCTCCACTTTGAACTTATGAATTGAACCCCAATTTTTTATTCTGCTCTACGAACATGCTCATGGGGTGGTGGAACAAATCTGCCTGGCCCAATAAAACCATGTAATAATCTGCGGTTCTTGGCTTTTCGATGAAATGTGTACTCCCTACTTTCTGGCCGGAAGAATTCAAGAATGTAGGCATCTTTTTCTTTATCCCTCAGCTCGTCAGATGGTTCGGATAACTCTATTTGCATATCATCATTCCACCACAATGAGAACAAATGGTTGGAGTGAGTACCAACATCCTCAACAATAATGACATTGGGTGGTTCTTCAATAGATGGTTCGACCGGCAGGTTCTCCCTTCCCTCTACATATAGTGAATCAAACTCGAGAGCCTGTTTCCATACCTATTTTTCTTCAAGTGCTAACACCCAATCTGCTAGTTCTTCACCGTTCATATCATCCAGCTTCATGAAACATTCATCCAAAGAGTCCCCAACAGTCAGGAAAGCATTATCACACTCAACTATGTCTAATAAAAGACTAAACGGGCGTTGCAAATATAATCCGGGGTATTATGCCCAGAGTCGATCCCACAGGGAATTTACGTATCAATCAAGTCTTTAGAATACGCAACTTTTACTCAATCAATTCTCTCAAGACTTTTTAATACAAATTGATGGTTCTTTACTAATTCTACTGACTGTAATAATAACTAGCAATAACTAACAATATGATGTAAACAATTATGAGAAAGGTCTAAGGTTATGGTTTTCCCCGTTGGTGAATTTACTTTTCAGATACTTCTTATAGTTTGATTAGTTGTCTCTATCAATCATGAACACTCTATCTACCATAAATCTCTCTCAAGTAATTATGATAATTTACTAGACGCACTCTCTCAAGTTATGATAGCTAGATTGTATTACAGTTCACTTTAGATTGCACCCGAGGTATCCTTATCTCTAATCCAACCTCTAAACCCTCGGTTATGACTTTCATCTATACTCCGGGAGTGATGTTCAAAAAACTACCTAAATATGAACTCTCTCTCAAGTCAATCAGTCAAAGATCGACATGCTCACTACTGAGTATGAACTCTTCAGGATGAAGGATGATGAGTCCATTCAGGACATGCATACTCGATTCACCTCCATCATCAATGGGCTCCACTCTCTAGGAGAGATCATTCCAAGGAACAAACTTGTCAGTAAAATACTTAGTTATCACTTGGCTCTTGGGAAAGTAAAGTCAATGCTATCACAGAGGCAAAAGCTCTACAAAAGCTGACCATTGACGAACTCATTGGAAATCTGAAGACCTATGAAATGAAGAAAAAGAAGGATCATGAAAGAAGATAACACAAAAAGGAAAAGAACCTGGTCTTCAAGGTAGAAAACAATGATTTAAGAAGTGAGGATGCTGACATGGCCTAATTGATAAAAAGATTTCAGAAAATGGTTCGCATAAATAGAGGCATTCCAAAAAAGGGCAGCTCCAGCAGACCAAAAGGCTATGACTTGTGTCATAAATGCGGGAAACCAGGACATTTCATCAAATATTTTCCTCTCCACAAGCAAGACTAGTACAAACACAACACAGATAAAACAACAAAGAGGAACTCAGTTCCTGACAGGAAATTCAAGAGACAAGATGTCGCTGACAATGTTATGAAACAAGCTCTTTCTGCATGGGGAGATTTCTCCAGCGAGTCTGAGGTAGATGATGAACAAGGTGACACCTCTATGATGGTCGTTGAAAGCGAAGCAGCTGAATATGACTTCATCTTTGCCCTGATGGAAAAATATGATGAGGATGAAGATGATGATGACGATGAGGTAAACTTTCTAGACATTCAAAGAAATTTGAAGTCTTATTCTCAAAAGAAGCTTGTATGCTTAACTAATGTTCTGATTGATTCTTATAATAATCTTATCAATGATAAAAATTTGTTAGATTTGGAACTAGGAGAGGTAGAACATGAGAGAGATGATTTGGTAGTCGTAGTGGTTGATTTAAAAGAAACCATTGAGGATTTAAAGAAAGTAAAGGATGCTCTAACTAAGAAAATTGAAAACATAGAGCATGGGAGAGATGACTTGTTGGTAGTAGTTGTGGATCTAAAAGAAAAAGTAGAAGAATTAAAAAAAGAAAAAAGTTCTGGAAACACTCTAAAAGGTAAGGAAGTGGGAAGTGACGCACACCTTAAACTCGAAAATGAGCTCAAATGGTGAAATTAAGTTTGTGTGCTGAACTTGAAAGAAATAGACAACTTCAGGAAGATCTAGGCAGGGTTAAAAATGATTTAGATAAATCTCTAAATTGGACCTGGTCCTCTGATACAATCACTTCCATGTATAAAAGTAACACGGGAGAGGGGGGGGGGGAGTTGGGAATTGGGTTCCAAAAGGAAAAGGCTCCTTACAACCCACAGAGAAATATGTTACTGTCCCTGATAACTGGATTTGCACTCTCTGTGGTAACACTAGGCACTTTAAAAAATCCTATAAAGCTAGATTTCAGTCCCAATAGGAAAACAAAGTTTTTGTTGAAAAAGTACCTACTGCTAAGGAAATTAGTTCCTCCAATAAAAAATGTGTGATGCCTACTTGGACAAGAAGAAGTTCAATTCACCCTTTTCCTCACTACAAGGGACCCAAACTTGTTTGGGTTCCTAAGTCTAATCTCTGATTTCCTTGTACACGGAGCAGTGAAAGAAAGCAGCCAAATATGGTATATGGATAGGGGTTTCTCTAAGCATATGACTGGAGGCACTGATGATTTCTTTTCACTCAAATACCTACAAGGTGGGAGTGTATCCTCTGGGAATAGAAAAAAGGGATAGATTCTGGGAGTTAGAAGAGTTGGGAACTCACTCACTCACTCAATTAATAATGTGTACTATGTGAATGGCCTGAAATACAACCTACTGAGGTGTCTCTCAAATCTGCGACAGAGGAAACAAAGTTGAATTCTTTTCAAAGACTTGCACAGTCACCAGTCTTGTGATTGGTGAAGTGGTTCTAATGGCAAAAAAATTTAAAGACATCTATGTTGCTGATTTTGAGTCTTGGAACAGTGGGGATCTTACATGTTTGAGTGAACTTGGTGATAATTATGAGCTTTGGCACAGAAGATTGGGACATGCAAGCTTCTCGTTGCTAAACAAGCTGGTTAAGAAGGACCTGGTTCGTGGGCTTCCTAAGTCAAGGTTCAAGGATCACAAGGTGTGTGATGCATGTGTAAGAGGAAAGCAAGTCAAGTCCTCCTTCAAGCCAAAAAAAGGAAGTAAGCACCTTGAGGCCACTTGATCTTCTTCATATGGATTTGTGTGGACTTATGAGGGTGCCTAGTAGAAGAGGAAAGAAGTATATTTTTATCATAGTTGATGGCTACTCCAGATTCACATGGACCTTCCTCAAAACCAAGGATGAAACTTTTCAAGTCGTTGCTGCTTTTGTAAAGCCGTATCAAGTGAAGATGAGACATAATGTTGTAAGAATAAGATATGATCACGGCACAGAGTGCGACATGCAAAATTTGATGAATTCGCTGCTGAAAATCGTATAAGTCATAATTTTCAGCTCCCACAACACTCTAACAAAATGGTGTTGTGGAGAGGAAAAATAAGACACTTGAAGAGATGGCAAGGATAATGCTAATTGAAAGTGGAGTAACAAAAAGCTTTTGGGTGAAGGCGGTTAACACTGCTTGCTATTTGATGAGTTTGGGAATACAACAAGGAACAAGGTTGGGTTTGTGGTTCAAGGATATAATCAAGAAGAAAGTATTGACTATGAAGAGGATTTTTCTCCAGTTGCACGAATGGAAGCAATCAGAATTCTTACTGCCTTTGCATCTCATATGGAATTCAAACTGTTCCAAATGGGTGTCAAGAGTGCATTTTTGAATGGATATTTAAAGGAAGAAGTATTTGTCAAACAACCACCTGGTTTTTAATTTCATGAGAATCCTAAACATGTATTCAAGCTCGACAAGGAACTATACGATTTAAAGCAAGCCCCTCGTGTATGGTATGAAAGATTGTCCAGGTTCCTTCTGGAAAATGGCTTTACAAGAGGGTAAATTTAAAACACTTTCTTTTTGAAGAAACGAGGGAGGAACCTGCTGATTGTGCAAGTTTATGTTGACGACATTATTTTTGCTGCAAAAAAATGACTCCTTATGTGAGGAGTTTTCCAAGCTTATGGAAAACAAGTTTAAGATGAGCATGATGGGGGAACTGAACTTTTTCTTAGGTATGCAAGTTAAGCAAACCCCTAAGGGAACAATTATAACTCATCAGAAATACATTAAAGATATTTTCAAGAGATTTGAGATGGAAAGTTCAAAATCCATTGATACTCCTATTGCCACTGCCACTCGTCTGGACATGGATGAACCTGGTTCTCCTGTGAACGAACCATGTATAGAGCTATCATTGTCTCACTCTTGTATCACATAGCCAACAGACCTGATATTGTGTTCATTATGGGACTATGCGCTAGGTTCCAATCAAGTCCAAAGGAATATCATCTACAAATTGCCAAGAGGATTCTAAGGTATCTCAAAGAAACATAAGACCTGAAACTTTTTTATCCTTCAGGAGACAATTCCGACTTAATTGGGTAAATTGATGTTGATTATTTTGGTTACTTGGCAGATAGATCTGGCATGGCACATTTTTTGGGATCATACTTGATTTCATGAAGTACAAAGAACAAAACTCTGTGGCTCTTTTTACTGCAGAAGTTGAATATGTGGTAGCTGCCTCTTGTTGTGCTCAAATGTTGTGGATCATGAAACAACTAGAAGATTTTGGTGTGTTTTCTGATTATGTGTCATTGCTGTGTGACAACAAAAGTGATCTCAACATGGCAAAGAACCCGGTCCAGCATAAGAGGACAAACCACATTGATGTGCGACAACGTTCTCAGGGATAGTGTTGAAAAGGATCTTATCTGCATAAAATTTTGCAAAACAAAGGACCAAGTAACTGATATCTTCTCCAAAGCATTGAGCAGAGAGCACTTTGAAAAGAATCAACTGGTGTTGGATGTCACAATCCAAAAACTACTATAGGTCGTGATGGCGTCTAACGCCACCGTCAGGCAAGCCAACATTGATTTATCCATTTATTTGTTCATTTTATTACTCCCAAAATCATAATTTTCATTAATCTAATGGCATAAGATAGAACTTCTAGAGGACAATGATAGTAAATATGTAATTAAAATAACAAATAACCCATAAGAACACCCAAAACCCGGTGTCTCAAGTGCATGAGCATCAACTAGGAAACATAATAAAATACAACATCTGTCTGGAATACAAATTAGAAAGGAGAACATAAATAACTCCAATGGAGACCTTGCAGGCCGCGGATCGTAGCATGAATTGCATATCACAGTAAGTCCCCGCAACATCTACGCCTCTGCGCCCAAAAGACCACCAGGTATATAAGTACCTGCACAAAAATGTGCAGCAAATGTAGTATGAGTGCGTAAATCACCACGTACCTAGTAAATATCTATCCTAAACCCGGAGAATAAGTGATGAGGGGTAGACATAGACACTTACTAGAGGTCCAATTAAATAATTAATACGATAATTCGTACAATTTTTAAAGTACACAACAATAAGGGAGAAATCTGAAGTTTCATAATGTTCCGATTATTTTTTTTAGCATAAATATATCGATCATGTATCCTACCTCAATATCTCAGAATAAATGCTTAAGTGACAATACCAGTAAAATAAGAAATACTATAAAATACCTGGCGTCAGTGAAAATTTTATATGATGAATATTCGAAATACTAACGGTATAACGCACGATCCCGCCGCGGTCGTTCGGTGCGATCCAGAGTGGTGTGTACACTGCCGAGGGTCGAATGGCACGAACCAGAGATGCACCTCTATATACTACTGAGGCATTCGGCCCGCTCCACAAGAAAGGAAGGAATTTATCTCATTTCGAGAGATACTGATGAGGCGTTCGGCCCGCTCCGCAAGAAAGGAAGGAAGTGTGACGACCCAAAGGGTCATCACCTATTTTATTACCCATCTCATACTTATGAGGCCTTGAATACCTCATCTGTAGTTGCCTCGATTTGCATGCGCAGTTCGGGCGCGTAACCGGACAGCTTAAATATGAAATTCTGTGAAAATGCTAAAATTTGATATTAAAATGAGTAAATTTGACTCCGGTCAATATTTTGGGTAAACGGACCCAGACCCGTGATTTGACGGTTCCGGAGGGTCCATAGGAAAATATGGGTTTTTGGGCGTATGACCGGAATCGAATTCTGAGGTCCCAAGCCCGAGAAATGAATTTTTAAAGAAAATTGTTTTCTGAAAATAAGAAAGACTTTTTAAAATGAACTTTGATGTGAAATCTGGGTTACCGGGCCTGTATTATTGTTTCGGAGCCTGAAACAGGTTTAATATATGTTGTGTCAGTTACCTGTGAAACTTGGTGTAAAACGGACTTGAAATGACGTGCTTCAGATCAAAATTTGAGAATTTAGAAGTTTATGAAGTTTGAGAAAATTCTATAGATTGTTGAACTTAATCCATTGTTTTTGATGTTATTTTAGTGGTTTAATTAGTCGAATAAGTTCGCGGGATGATTTTGAAGTCGTGTGTATATTTGGTTTTGAGCTCCGAGGGCTCGGATGAGTTCCGGGTAGGTGTCGGGGTGCAAAACAGTTGGAAAATCTGGTTTTTTTTGGGCTGTTCTGGTGTTCTGTGATTTGTTCTTCGTGATCGCGGTGTGATTCATGCGATCACGATGTTCATATAGAAGGGGTTGGGAAATTAACCTACGCGAACACAAGGCCTCGGACGCGATCGCAGAGACTGACGGTAGTGCACTACGCGATCGCGAGGGGCTCATGCGATCGCATAGCGTTAAGGGGATCTGGGGGCGGGATAGTGTGTTGCTCTACGCGAACGTGATCGCCTGGTCGCGATCGCGATGGTCAGTGCCCAGTACGTTCGTGATCGCAGTCTCCTGTTCGCGATCGCGTAAGTTTAGAACCCAGTACTGTTCGCAAACGCAATCCCTTGTCCGCGATCGCGTAGAGTAAAAATTGCCCAGTGTATATAAAGTCTTAAAAACAAAATGTATTTCAGGATCTTCTCATTTCCATCATTCTCTTCTTCCTAAAACCACCATTGAAGACCTCTAAGCTAGTTCTCCTCCATAACCACTTGGGTAAGTGACTTCAACTCCAATTTCTTCCATTTTCCTTCATTGAACACTAGAATCTAGGCCCAGAACCCTAAAAACAAGGTAAAAATTAGGGGATTTGGGTAGAGTTAGGGGTTATGGGATTTTGGATAATTCAACCTCAATTTGGGGTCGGAAAAACAAATTATATATTCGGGCTCGTGGGTGAATGGGTGACGTGGTTTTGGTCCGAGCTTCGTGTTTAGACCAAGCGGGCCCGGGGTCGAATTTTGTTATTTTGGAAGTATGCATGGAAATGGGTAATTAGGCTATGTAATTGAATTATTGAATCCTTATTGATATACTTGAGTTGATTATGCCTAGATAATACCATTCCGGAGTTGAATTTTAAAGGAAAGGCAGTGTTAGAGGGTTGATTGCTATATTTTGGACCCGAGGTAAGTATTTGGTCTAACCTTAGCTTGAGGGAATATGAGTTGAGTCTTATTTGCTACTTGCTAATTGTAGAGTATGATGTATAGGCATGGTGACGAGTATCTATACATTGGTGTCTAGCATGACCGTGAGTCTTATTATTGCGAATATTCCGATTTTGTTGTAACTTCCATGCTTAGTTGATGATTTCTATATGTGGTAAAGAGAATGTGAAGGGAATTGTGATCCTTAAACTTCGAGGAGCATTGGCTCAAATTGTAACATCAATGGTGAAGATATATGAGATAATTAAATCCTTTGGAGCATTGGCTCAAATTATAACACGAATGGTGAAGATATATGAGATAGTTGAATCCTTTGGAGCATTGGCTCAAGTAATAGAGTAAACTATGAAATGACAGTGAAAGAAAGAGAAAGAATTACTAAAATATACCCCCGCTGGGTCATTGTTGCTTTAGTGATTATCTCCCTTGCAGGGATGTTGAGATTACTGTTATTGTTCCCTTGCCGGGATTTCATTGTTTAATTGATGTTCTCTTGCCGGGATTTAATTATTTAATTGATGTTCCCTTGCCGGGATTTCTATTTTTATTCTTTTTACTCCCTTGCCCTTGTTTGTGATTGTTGTTTGGGTGAGGAAGAGTATTAAAGCACGAAGGGTGATGCCGTGCACTATTTGCTATTTTAAGGAAGAGTGTTAAAGCACGAAGGGTGATGTCGTGTATTGTTTGACATTGTCTCCCTTGCTGGGATGTTCAGATTACTATTATTGTTCCCTTGGCGGGATTCCTATTTCTATTCTGTTTACTCCCTTGCCCGTTGTTTGTGATTGCTGTTTGTTTGAGGAAGAGTGTTAAAGCACGAAGGGTAATGCCGTGCACAGTTTCCTATTGTGAGGGAAGTGTGTTAAAGCACGAAGGGTGATGCCGTGCGTTGTTTGATATTGTGTGGAAAGAGTGTAAAGCACGAAGGGTGATGTCATGCAATACGATGTAACATTCTGTACCGATATTCATTGATTATACTGTGAGGAAGGAGAGTAAAAGAACGAAGGGTGATGCCGTGCCATGATTTACATTGATTACATTATACATTGCATAGTGAGGACTAGAGTAAAAGCACGAAGGGTGATGTCGTGCCATGATTTACATTTTACATTATACATTGCATAGCGAGGACGAGAGTAAAAGCATGAAGGGTGATTCCGTGCAAGCTTGTGATTTCTGGTCCTTATTGATATTCTGGCCTTGTTGTTCCTTTCTTTGTTTAAGATTTCTTATATGAAATTGTAATCTCCGCACAGCATGTTCCCCTTCCCTTATTTATGGATTACTTCATGTATTTATTTTCTGTTGTTTACATATATATATATATTCGAATTGCACAGGTTTACTTGGTAGTCTGGTTCTAGCCTCGTCTCTACTTCGCCGTGGTTAGGCTAGGCACTTACCAGTACATAGGATCGGTTGTACTGAAGCTACACCTGCACTTCTTTATGTTGTGCAGATTCCGCAGCCAGAACCGGAGGACATCATTAGTGGGAGTGTCTTCCAGCTCATCCTAGAGGCTTCAAGGTATACTCGCTGGCGTTCGTGGGCCTAATCGTCTCTCCCATCCCTATGCCTGCGTTTCTGTCTTGTTTTCCTCTAATTTCAGAGACAATCATGTATTTCCTTTCAGACTTTGTATTTAGCACTCTTATAGACAGTTCGTGAGTTTGTGACTCTAGGTTTTAGGAAAATTATGCGTCGATGTATTATGTTGTCTTTACTTAGTTTTGAAAACCATATTTATTTATCTCTGATTTTAAGTTGTGAACGGTTTTTAGCTTATTCTGTTAAATCGATGTTTCCATGCTAGTTTAACTGTACACGTTTGCTTGCCTAGCGAGTTCAACATTTGACGCCATCACGGCTCGATGGTGGGATTTCGAGGCGTGACAAGTTGGTATCAGAGCACTAGGTTGCTTAGGTCTTACAACTCACGGACAAATTGTTAGAGTCTGACGGATCGGTACGGAGACATCTGTATTTATCCCAGAGGCTGCAAAGTTAGGATGACTCCACATTTCTTTTCATCTCTGTCGTGCGATATGAATTCTAAGTACTTATTAAGTTTCTATTCTATTCTCTTGCAGATGGCGAGGACGCATGCTTCCCTTGGTTCCGCTCAGCAGCCCGACACTCCTGCTACAGCTCCTACGAAGGGTCGAGGTCGAGGTCGAGGACGATGCCTTTCTAGAGGCCGGGGCCGAGCTCAACCTAGAGTAGCAGCCCCAGTGGTGGACCCTCAGGTCGAGTCTGACGAGGAGGTCCCAGTTCCGACAGTCCCAATTGGACCAACTCCGGTCCCAGAGGGGTTCATAGCTACCCCAGTGCTTCAAGACGCTTTTGTCTGTCTAGTCGGACTCATGGAGAGTGTAGCACAGACGGGTCTTCTTCCTACTGCACTAACCATCTCTCAAGCTGGGGGAGGTTCCCAGACTCCTGCCACTCGCACGCCACAACAACTAGCTCCACAGTTTCAGACTCCGGCACCTCAGCCAGCCGGAGTAGCTCAGACGGGTATTGCAGCACCGGTAGCAGAGGGAGCAGCTATGTCAGCAGATGCTTTGTGGAGACTGGACAGGTTCACTAATTTATTCACTGCTACTTTTACTGGTTCACCATCAGGGGATCCCCAGGATTATTTGGATAGCTGCCATGAGGTTCTTCAGAACATGGGCATTGTGGAGTCCAACAGTTGACTTCGCTACTTTTCGGTTATCTAGCGCAGCCAAGAGTTGGTGGAGAGACTACTGCTTAGCCAGACCAGCCGGGTCTGCACCTTTGACTTGGACTAAGTTCTCAGAGGTACTTCTGGGGATGTTCCTTCCCATTACTCAGAGAGAGGACCTTCGGAGGCAGTTTGAGTGTCTCCAGCAGGGATCTATGAAAGTCACTCAGTACGAGACTAGGTTCATCACTCTAGCCCGACATGCTCTTGTGATACTTCCCACTGATGGGGAGAGGGTTGGGAGATTTATTGAGGATTGGCCCAGCCTATCAGACTTCAGATGGCTAGAGAGTCAGGTACTGATATTTTGTTCCAAGATGTGGCCAATGTGGCCAGGAGGATTGAGTTAATTATGCCACAAGATGGTGGTCAGGGGGATGACAAGAGGCCCCGTCATTTCGGCCGTTTCAGTGGAGCCTCATCTGGGGGCATGGATTCTTCAGGAAGAGCTCATCCTCCTAGACCCTTCCAGTCACCTCTCTAGGTTTCCCATGGTACTTCAAGTGGTCGTGGTTATCAGACGCACTATTCTGATCAGCAGACTTAGAGTGCGCCACCAGCTCCCATCAATGCACCGTCACATCAGAGTTTCTGAGGTGCTCATTCATGTCCATAGGGTCAGACTCAGTTCCCTCAGCAGCCGAGGTCTTGTTACACTTGTGGCGATCCGGGTCACCTTGCTAGATTTTGCCCTCGAGCACTAGGTAATTCGCACCATCAGGGTTCTCGTGTTGTGGTACATGCACCAAGTGTTCCACAGCCTGCCCATCCAGCTAGAGGTAGGGGTATAGGTGCTAGAGGTGGAGGTAGAGGTCATAGAGGTGGAGCTCAGGCCGCCAGAGGTGGAGACCAGCCAGCAGTCGGCCGTCCCAGAGATGTGGTTCAGGGTGGTGGGGCCCAGCCCTGATGTTATGCTCTTCCAGCCAGGCCAGAGGCTGAGTCTTTAGATGCAGTCATTGCATGTACTATTCGGGTCCGTGATAGATATGTTCAGTGCTATTTGATGCAGGGTCTACGTATTCATACGTGTCCTCTTATTTTGCACCGTACCTGGTCATGCCTAGTGATCCACTGAGTATTCATGTTTATGTATCTACACCGGTGGGTGATTCTATCGTGGTCGATCGAGTCCATTGTTCCTGTGTTGTGGCGATTGGGGGTCTTGAGACCGTGTCGATTTGTTTCTTTTAGGTATGGTCGACTTTGATGTTATATTGGGGATGGACTGGTTATCCCCATATCATGCTATCTTGGATTTCCATGCCAAGACGGTGACCTTAGCCTTGCCAGATTTGCGCCGTTTGGAGTGGAGAGGGACTCCTGGTCATTCTACCCGCAGTGTTATTTCGTACGTGAAGGCTCGGCGTATGGTCGAGAAGGGGTGTTTGACTTATTTGGCTTATGTGCACAATTCCAGTGTTGAGCTTCCCTCTATTGATTCGGTACCCGTGGTTCGTGAGTTTCCTGAGGTCTTCCCTTCAGACCTGCTGGGGATGCCACCCGACAGAGACATTGATTTCTACATTGATCTGACTCTGGGCACCCAGCTCATTTCTATTCCGCCGTATCGCATGGCCCCGCCAGAGTTAAAAGAGTTGAAGGAACAGTTGTAGGATTTGCTTTGGAAGGGTTTCATTAAGCCCAGTGTTTCTCCTTGGGGTGCTCCAGTGTTTTTTGTGAAGAAAAAGGATGGTTCAATGAGGATGTGCATTTATTACCGGCAATTGAACAAGGTTAAAATCAAGAATAAGTATCCACTGCCAAGGATTGATGATTTATTCGATCAGCTTCAGGGTGCCAAGGTAGTTTCAAAGATAGACTTGAGATCCGGCTACCATCAGTTGAGGATTAGGGAATCTGATGTCCTTAAGACAGCTTTCCGCACTCGGTACGGGCATTACGAGTTTTTGGTCATGTCGTTTGGGTTGACAAATGCCCCAGCAACTTTTATGGACTCGATGAACCGAGTATTCAGGCCTTATTTGGACTCGTTCGTGATAGTCTTCATTGATGATATATTGATATACTCCCACAATCAGGAGGAGCACGAGCAGCATCTCAGAGTGGTTCTTCAGACTCTAAAGGACAGTCAGCTATATGCAAAAATTTTGAAGTGTGAGTTCTGGTTGAGTTCAGTTGCATTCCTGGGTCATGTCGTATCAGCAGAGGGTATTCAGATTGACTCAAAGAAGATTGAGGCGGTCAAGAACTGACCTAGACCAGCATCAACTACAAAGATTCGGAGTTTCTTGGGATTGGCAGGCTACTATCGCCGGTTCGTGGAGGGGTTCTCATCTATTGCAGCCCCGATGACCAGGTTGACCCATAAGGGTGCCCAGTTCAGATGATCGGACGAGTGTGAGACAAGCTTTCTGAGGCTCAAGACAGCTCTGACTACGGCACCAATATTGGTTTTGCCCACAGATTCAGGGCCTTACACAGTCTATTGCGATGCTTCCCGTATTGGGCTTGGTGCAGTATTAATGCAGGATGGAAAGGTCATTGATTATGCTTCGAGGTAGTTGAATATTCATGAGAAGAACTATCCAGTGCACGATTTGGAGTTGGCAGCCATTGTTCACGCATTGAAGATTTGGAGGCACTATCTGTATGGAATGGCGTGTGAGGTGTTCACGGATCATAAGAGTCTCCAGTACTTGTTCAAGCAAAAGGAGTTGAATTTGAGGTAGAGGAGGTGGTTGGAGTTGTTGAATGATTATGATATTACCATCTTATATCACCCGGAGAAGGCCAATGTGGTGGTCGATGCTTTGAGTAGGAAGTCAGCTAGTATGGGCAGTCTTGCTTTTATTCCGGTCAGTCAGAGGCCGCTTGCTTTGGATGTTCAGGATTTGGCCAATCGATTTGTGAGGTTGGATATTTCTGAGCCTATTCGAGTGTTGTCTTGTACGGTCGCTCGTTCTTCATTATTGGAGCGTATCCGTGATCGGCAATTTGATGATCCCAATTTGTGTGTCCTTAGAGACACGGTGTAGCGCGGAGGCGCCAAGCAGGTGACCATAGATGATGATGGTGTTTTAAGATTGCAGGGGCGAGTTTGTATGCCCAATATTGATGGGATTCGAGAGTTGATTTTAGAGGAGGCCCATAGTTCCCGGTACTCTATTCATCCGGGCACCGCGAAGATGTATCAGGATTTGCAGCAACATTATTGGTGGCGTAAAATGAAAAAGGATATTGTGGCACATGTGGCGCGGTGCTTGAATTGTCAACATGTTAAGTATGAGCATCAGAGGCCTGGTGGTTTATTTTAGAGGATTGAGCTTCCCGAGTGGAAGTGGGAGAGGATCACTATGGACTTCGTTACCGGACTTCCGCTGACCCGGAAGAAGTTCGATGCAGTTTGGGTCATTGTTTATAGGCTGACCAAGTCAGCACATTTCATTCCTGTGGCAGTCTCCTATTCATCCGAGAGGTTAGCTGAGATCTATATCCGGGAGATTGTTCGCCTTTATGGTGTGCCAGTATCTATCATTTTGGACCGGGGCGCGCATTTTACCTCGCATTTCTGGAGGGCAGTTTAGTGAGAGTTAGGAACCTAGGTTGAGTTGCGTACATCATTTAATCCTCAGAACGGATGGACAGTCCGAGCGGACTATTCAGATATTGGAGGATATGCTCCGAGCTTGTGTTATTGACTTTGGAGGATCATGGAATCAATTCTTGCCTTTAGCAGAGTTTGCCTACAACAACAGCTACCAGTCGAGTATCCAGATGGCTCCTTATGAGGCTTTATATGGTAGGCAGTGTCGATCTCCGGTTGGATGGTTTGAGTCGGGAGAGGCTCGGTTGTTAGGTACAGATTTGGTTCGGGAGGCCGTGGACAAGGTCAGGATCATTCAGGATAGGCTTCGTACAAATTAGTCCAGGCAAAAGAATTATGCAGATCGCAAGGTTCGAGATGTGTTGTTAGGTACAGATTTGGTTCAGGAGGCCGTGGACAAGGTCAGGATCATTCAGGATAGGCTTCGTACAAATCAGTCCAGGCAAAAGAATTATGCAGATCGCAAGGTTCGAGATGTGGCTTTTATGGTTGGTGAGCGAGTATTGCTCCGAGTGTCGCCTATAAAGGGCGTGATGAGATTTGGGAAGAAGGGCAAGCTTAGCCCTAGGTTCATTGGTCCGTTTGAGATTCTTGATCGAGTGGGAGAGGTGGCTTATAGACTTGCCTTGCCGCCTAGCTTATCAGCCGTACATCCAGTTTTTCATGTGTCCATGCTTCGGAGGTATCACGGCGATCCAGCCCATGTATTAGATTTCATCACTGTCCAGTTGGACAAGGACTTATCTTACTAGGAAGAATCGGTAGCTATTTTAGACCGGCAGGTTCGTCAGTTGAGATCCGAGAGTTTCCCTTCTGTTCGTGTTCAGTGGGGAGTTCAGCCTCCTGAGGCATCAACCTAGGAGTCCGAATCCGATATGCGGAGCCGTTACCCTCATTTATTCCCCGACTCAGGTACTTCCTTCTCCTGTCCGTTCGAGGACGAACGGTTGTTTTAGAGGTGGAGAACGTGACGACCCAAAGGGTCATCACCTATTTTATTACCCATCCCATACTTTTGAGGCCTTGAAAACCTCATCTGTAGTGTCCTCGATTTGCATGTGCAGTCCGGGCGCGTAATCGGACAGCTTAAATATGAAATTCTATGGAAAATGCTAAATTTGATATGAAAATTAGTAAATTTGACTCTGGTCAACATTTTGGGTAAACGGACCCAGACCCGTGATTTGACGATCCCGGAGGGTCCGTAGGAAAATATGGGACTAGGGCATATGCCCGGAATCAAATTCCGAGGTCCCAAGCCCGAGAAATGAATTTTTAAGAAAATTGTTTTCTGAAAATAAGAAAGACTTTTGAAAATGACGTTTGATGTGAAATCTGGGTTACCGGGCCCGTATTATGGTTCTGGAGCCCGGAATGTGAAATTTGGTGTAAAACGGACTTGAAATGACGTGCTTCGGACCAAAATTTGAGAATTTCGAAGTTTATGAAGTTTGAGAAAATTCTATAGATTGTTGAACTTAATCCATTGTTTTTTATGTTATTTTAGTGGTTTAATTAGTCGAATAAGTTCGCGGGATGACTTTGAAGTCATGTGTATATTTGGTTTTGAGCCACGAGGGTTCGGGTGAGTTCCGGGTAGGTGTCGGGGTGCAAAAGAGTTGGAAAATCTTGTGTTTTTTTTTGGGATTTTCTGGTGTTATGTGATTTGTTCTCCGCGATCGCGGTGTGATTCACGCGATCGCGATGTTCATATGGAAGGGGTTGGGAAATTACCCTACATGAATGTAGGGCCTTGGACACGATCGCAGAGACTAGGGGTAGTGCTCTACGCGATCGCGAGGGGCCTCATGCGATCGCATAGCGTTAAGGGGATCTGGGGGCGGGGCAGTGTGTTGCTCTATGCGAACGCGATCTCCTGGCCGTGATCATGATGGTCAGTGCCAAGTACGTCCGCGATTGCAGTCCCTTGTTCGCGATCGCGTAAGTTTAGAACCCAGTACTCTTCGCGATCGCAATCCCTTGTCCGCGATCGTGTAGAGTAGAAATCGCCCAGTGTATATGAAGTCTTAAAAACAGAATGTATTTCGGGATTTTCTCATTTCCATCATTCTCTTCTTCCTCAAACCCCCATTGACGACCTCCAAGCTAGTTCTCCTCCATAACCACTTGGGTAAGTGACTTCAACTCCAATTTCTTCCATTTTCCTTCATCGAACACTAGAATCTAGGCCTAGAATCCTAAAAACAAGGTAAAAATTAGGGGATTTGGGTAGAGTTAGGGGTTATGGGATTTTGGGTAATTCAACCTCAATTTGGGGTCGGAATTCAAAACAAATTATATATTCGGGCTCGTGGGAGAATGGGTGACGTGGTTTTGGTCCGAGCCTCGTGTTTGGACCAAGCGGGCTCGGGTCGAATTTTGTTATTTTGGAAGAATGCATGGAAATGGGTAATTAGGCTATGTAATTGAATTATTGAATCCTTATTGATATACTTGAGTTGATTATTCCTAGATAATATCATTCCGGAGTTGAATTTTAAAGGAAAGGTGGTGTTAGATGGTTGATTGCTATATTTTGGACCCGAGGTAAGTGTTTGGTCTAACCTTAGCTTGAGGGAATATGAGTTGAGTCTTATTTGCTACTTGCTAATTGTAGAGTATGATGTATAGGCATGGTGACGAGTATCTATACATTGGTGTCTAGCATGACCGTGAGTCTTATTACTGCGAATATTCTGATTTTGTTGTAACTTCCATGATTAGTTGATGATTTCTATATGTTGTAAAGAGCATGTGAAGGGAATTGTGATCCTTAAACTTCGAGGAGCATCGGATCAAATTGTAACATCAATGGTGAAGATATATGAGATAATTAAATCCTTTGGAGCATTGGCTCAAGTAATAGAGTAAACTATGAAATGAAAGTGAAAGAAAAAGAAAGAGTTACTAAAATATACCCTCACCGGGTCATTGTTGCTTTAGTGATTATCTCCCTTGCTGGGATGTTGAGATTACTGTTATTGTTCCCTTGCGGAGATTTAATTGGTTAATTGATGTTCCTTTGCCGGGATTTAATTGTTTAATTGATGTTCCCTTGCCGGGATTTAATTGTTTAATTGATGTTCCCTTGCCGGGATATCTATTTTTATTCTGTTTACTCCCTTGCCCTTGTTTGTGATTGTTGTTTGGGTGAGGAAGAGTGTTAAAGCACAAAGGGTGATGCCGTACACTGTTTGCTATTGTAAGGAAGAGTGCTAAAGCACGAAGGGTGATGTCGTGCATTGTTTGATATTGTCTCCCTTGCTGGGATGTTGAGATTACTGTTATTGTTCCCTTGTCGGGATTCCTATTTCTATTATGTTTACTCCCTTGACCGTTGTTTGTGATTGTTGTTCGGATGAGGAAGAGTGTTAAAGCACGAAGGGTGATGCCGTGCACTGTTTTCTATTGTGAGGAAGAGTGTTAAAGCACGAAGGGTGATGTCGTGCGTTGTTTGATATTGTGAGGAAAGAGAGTAAAGCATGAAGGGTGATGTAGTGTCGTACGATGTACCATTCCGTACCGATATTCATTGATTATATTGTGAGGAAAGAGAGTAAAGCATGAAGGGTGATGTAGTGTCGTACGATGTACCATTCCGTACCGATATTCATTGATTATATTGTGAGGAAAGAGAGTAAAAGCACTAAGGGTGATGCCGTGCCATGATTTACATTGATTAAATTATACATTGCATTGTGAGGACGAGAGTAAAAACACGAAGGGTGATTCCGTGCCATGGTTTACATTGATGACATTATACATTTCATAGTGAGGACGAGAGTAAAGCACGAAGGGTGATGCCGTGCAAGCTTGTGATTTCTGGCCANTACTTTCTGTATTTCTTTTCCGTTGTATATATATATATATATATATATATATTCGAATTGCACAGGTTTACTTGGTATTCTGGTTCTAGCCTCGTCACTACTTCGCCGAGGTTAGGCTACGCACTTACCAGTACATGGGGTTGGTTGTACTGATGCTACACCTGCACTTATTTATGTTGTGCAGATTACGCAGCCGGGCCCGGAGGACATCATTAGTGGGAGTGTCTTCCAGCTCATCCTAGAGGCTTCAAGGTATACCCGGTGGCGTTCGTGGGCCTTGGCGTCTCTCCCATCCCTAAGCCTTCGTTTCTGTCTTGTTTTCCTCTAGTTTCAGAGACAGTCATATATTTCCTTTCAGACTTTGTATTTAGCACTCTTATAGACAGTTCTTGAGGTTTTAACTCTAGGTTTTGGGAAAATTATGCATCGATGTATTATGTTGTCTTTACTTAGTTTTGAAAACCATATTTATTTATCTCCGCTATTAAGTTGTGAACAGTTTTTAGCTTATTCTGTTAAATCGATGTTTCCTTGCTAGTTTAACTGTACACATTGGCTTGTCTAGCTAGTTCAACGTTAGACGCCATCACGGCCCGATGGTGCGATTTCGGGGCCTGACAGGAAGTTTCTGAATCGCAAGATACGCGCTTACAGTAAAGTACATGAGCACAAGGTGAATATAACCTTTACCGTTTCTCAATTTTTCTTGCCAATAATTGAAGTGATAAGGCTAGGCCTAAGATGTATTAAATTTCTACCTCGCTCCGAAGCTCCATAACCGGCTCCAAAGCTTTTCCAATAACTCAAATGGATGCCCATTGCTCCAAAACCAGTCAATCAATGTGAAAATCCATAAATATATACTTCAATACTCATTATAATTCAATTTATAACAATTTCTAACTCCGCTCGAAAAGTCGATAAAGTCACCCTCGGGCCCACGGGTAAGGATTTCAAAAAATTCCGAAGATAATCATAACACTACGAACTCAAATATATGGTTTATTCCCAATTCCATTCCCAAATTCGTGGTCAAAATCCAAAAAAAATCAATTTCTATTTTTCTTCAAAATCCCAAATTTCTACAAATTTTCATGTCTAAATCCATATATAAATCTTGTATGTAACTCACAGCTAGTAGAAATTACTCACCTCATGCTTGGTGATGAAAATGGTGCTCCAACATCGCTTCTAGGTCGGCTGCCATGGAGGAAATGAGATGCAAATGGCCAAACCCCCATTTTTTAAAACATCACTGCCCAGGTACTTCCTCTTCACGATCGCGGAATAACCCTCGAGTTGCTCAGCCCCTTCCTCTTTCGCGATCGCGAGCCCCACTATGCAATCACATATTACAATTCTTCCCAAATAGGCCAGCCTCGTTAACTCAGCGCGTTCACGAAAGCTCCCATACGAACGTGAAGAACCTCTAGCTCGACCTCCGCAAATGCGACGCCATATACAAGATCACGTAGAACAAAATTCCACCAGTCCACTTAACCCTTTGCGATCACGGCCTTCTTCTCGCGATCGCGGAAGAGGAAACCAGATGCCCAGAAATCAGCAACTCCACAAGGTCCAATATTAGTCTGAACTCAATCCGAGACACACCGAGGCCCCCGAGATCCCGTCGAATCAGTCCAACCTGTCCCAAAACATGACACGAACTCGCTCGAAGCCTCAAATCACATCAAACAACATCAAAATCATGAATCGCACCCCAATTTTAGCTTAATGAATTTTAGAACTTCAAACTTCTACATTCGATGCCAGAACCTATCAAATCACGTTTGATTGACCTCAAATTTTGCACACAAGTCACATTCGACATTACGGACCTACTCAAACTTCAAGAATCAGAATTCGAACCGGATATCAAAAGGTTCACTCCCGGTCAAACCTCCAAAAACCTTCAACTTCCAACTTTCGCCAAACGACCCTGAAATGACCTACGAACCTCCAAATCCAAATCCAGACGCGCTCCTTAGACCAGAATAACCATATGGAGCTATTCACAGGCTCGGAATCCCAAATGAACATCGATAACGTAAAAATACACTTCAACCTAAATGCATGAAATTTTTTCCAAAATACCAACTTTCCATAATAAGTGTCGAAATGCTCCCAGGTCATCCAAGACCTAATCCGAACATACGCCCAAGTTCAAAACCATAATATGAACCTATTGGAGGATTCAAATCCCAATTCTGAGGTCGTTTACTCAAAAGTCCAACCTTATTCAATCCTTCCAACTTAAAGCGTCCGAAATAAGAATTTTCTTTCCAAATCAACTCCGAACTTCCCGAAATTCAATTCTGACCACACATACAAGTTATAATACCTGAAGTGAAGCTACACAAGGCTTCAAACTACCAAATGAAGCGTTAGAGCTCAAAACGACCGGTCGGGTCATTCCATTCTATCCCACTTAAACATACGTTCGTCCTTGAATGTGCGAAGAACTGCTCTAGAGTTGCTCGAAATCACTGTTTAACACCTCGTGCACCTACTCATGCCACCACAACCTAGTTGAGCAGATTAGCTCGAGCCAGACTGAAGATCCTTCTTGCTACCTTAGCTAACAAGCATTAGAACCAACTTCCAACATCCATATTTCTCCACGATACTAGATTCTAACACAAGAACACCGTATCAATCATCAGACATCGAACCCAAGCACAACCAGACTCCGTCGAAATCACACCATGTACCACATAACACATTCGACCAAGGAAAACTCCCCCAAGCACAACAATTGAAATTTCAACTTATTCGAAGCCTGTAATATGACTCATAACATATATAAGCCCTAGTCTAACTCTCGCAATACTGCAACGATGGAAGAGAGGTGTAGAAACTCATAACCACCTGCCAAATAACAAATCATGGAGTCTCTCCTCCTGACAAGAACCATTACCTCATTTTGAACTAAATAACAATATTTGCTCCTTAATATGCCTTATATAAATCGATCGCACTGATCCCAGGTTTAATAATCTCATCTCACCCAGTACAAGTTGCTCCAGCAAAAAGCCACCGCAAGCACTATCTAAGATTTCATATGATGCCATAATGTGCCAACAAGCTACTAACTCGAATGTGATACATAAGGAAAACGAACTATGGAAAGAACAACTCAACCCACGTAAAGAAAAGAATAGCCATCAAATAATATGGTCCTTTCTCAAAGGTAAGAAACAAGACACTCAAAAATAAATATAAGAAACCATTCTTGACATCTCACCGTTGTGGTGCGCAACCCGATCCAATGTGACACTATTGCGGCGTGCAACCCGATCCACACAACATACTTGTGGCAGCGTACCACCCCATCCAAACAATATATCCGTGGTGGCGTGCCACTCGATCCAAACAATATACCCGTGGCGGTGTTCCACCCGACCCGCACATAACAATCAAAATAAAACACACATCAAGTGGTAAAGTTTATACTCATGAAATGCTCGAATATCAACCACAAGCATGCCAAGTGCACAATACAAATCCTGGGGAGACGAATAGCGTCGTATGCTACGAAACCCAAGCACAACTAAGGTGCAATAAATGACCTGCATCTCGAGAGCCATCCTACTCTCACTACACCACAAGCTTCATGGGATCTCAATACACGTGTGAATAATCAAACCCTCTCACAACCCACATGGAATAATATAGATTACACGGAATGGCTGACGATGTAAATAACATCCAAGGCTTGAAGACTGCTCTGTAAGCAATGTCATGCTAAAATGAACACATCCTATCGGATATAGAGCACACATTCACATTTAGATCCATCCACGGACCTCAAGCCGATTCTGATCGTACCGCACTAGGCTAATAACCTTTCAAGGTTCCACAATAACCTTTTTTTTCCATGACACATAAGAACAGTCGTCCATTTCGAAACAACTCACACGGTCCACAGCCCAAGGAATAGAATGCCCCTCAGGTACAAAATCTCTCACATTAAAGATAGTACCATAATCCCATACTTGGTGTCAATCGTTAATCAATCAAGAAACTATATGTCACTCTTATACAATCTTCCCGCACCCCTACGACCTCCCGCCCCAGGTAGGAAAGTCTGCACATCCATACCACCGGCCATACAATACTGCAAAGCGAATCGAGAATCCACAAATCAGTACAAAAAGCCTCTTACACAGGACATCGTTCTCAAGTGACGCTAAGACAATACCAGCTTACTCTACACATCTGAATTCTTTCCTGCTCATCCAAGATCTTGACGTTCTTATTAACACCAAACCGCAACCTTGGTCCTCAACTTGCAATTCTCATGCTGCTCACTACACCTAACATTCCAATATGCATGAGTACAAGAATTCCATCATAGCTCCTGAACCACTACTAGGATAAACACTCCATCATATAGAAACCTTCCACTTAACTCATTTCAGGAGAACCATTGTAACACATGACTGAATTCCCATAACCGCAGAAAATACAATCCTCAAGTAGTGATCTAAACCATCATAACTCTTCCGCAATCTATCTACACATAAAAGGCCATTCGAATCAATTACCTCCCAAATCAAGCAAGTGGTGGTGGCTCTCAATCCCAAGTGTACAATCACAACTACATGTATAACTTAACACTGATGAAACTGATAACTGCCACAATTATGCTGATTCAACCATTACTAACTGACCCAGTTTTTTCAAATTTACTCTGGACTTGCCCTAGAAATAATAATAGCTCCATTCAAAATGTAACAAACTCAATATGCATTAATCCGGAGTGACCCATTTCATGAGACCACGCTGTCTCAAAACCCACGAACCATCTCATACCCTCCTTGTGTGCACATTAACATCTTCAACTGGCACACCCATTATGATAATTCCTCTATCAATCCGAAGTTATTCTCTTCCATTCCTCCAATGCCACACCGCATACCAATGATAACATAGAACACTCCAAGCCCCTTTCATAATCCACTACAAAAGCTCGATACTTAACCATCCACGAACTCGAAATCCTTAGGCACCGCACTTTATTTTATTTTTATTAACCCACTAGGACCGTTGTTGAGAGTCACCCACTCTGACTTGTTCCCGAATATAATCAAGCTCCAAAACCTCCACAAAAAGCATAAACTCTGAGTCTTCCCAAAACCTGAACATGAATAGTTAAGGCCAAATATAGCACATCGTCCTCAATTCCTATGCTCGAAGTACCACTGATGTTCTCTTTCCTTAGTCATGATACCTCACCATTTCACCGATGACCAGAAACTGCACAAGTAGACAACCACGTGATCCAACCATATACAGTGGGGCTCCCCCACTTGGCTTGATGCTACAATTTCATAACACTCGAACCTACCAAGATTCCTCCTTCCCAATTACCATAATCTCGCACAATCAACTCGCCAAGTTTCTCAAATCTTTCTGTTAGACATTTCATGAACATTCTGAATCACTAGCCACATTCACATATTCGACCTCTTACTGGATAGCCAGTAGAATTCTTCGTAAAAGCTTCATCAACACCACGCAACAACTAACCTACTCACATGAGATAACCCATCTATAGAAATTCCATACCGACATCTTCCAACGACGTTGCACTGGGTACGATTACTACGAAATCAGTAAACCCTCCTGAGATTGTGCTCACTCACTAACTGAACAAATCCGTCAATATATTTCAAACTCGAAGTCATGTTGCATCCAAATAAAATTTGTAGTCCTGTTGGTCCCAAACCGCACACGCAAGTATACGTGGTCGTAGAAAGTAATATAATGTTAAATCGAATGTCGAACCCACAAGGACTTGCGTAAACTACTTATTGAATCAATCTAATTGCTATTTAATCGAGCCAAAATAAATTCCAAGAATCTAACTAATTTATTCTACGATTATATGAAATAATTATCAAGTAACGAGAATATTGTTGTGTATTCAATAGAGACAAATATTCCAGGGTTGTGATCAATTCACCATTCATATTGCATTGTAATTAACTCTCCTTTCATATAATTCACTCATGGTTGCTAATTAATCGATAATTGCTCTCTTAGCCTTCTCCCGAAGTACTACTCGCCTATTATCAATGGATTAACGCCTATATTCATATGAAATTAATCTATTAGAACGCACTAAGATTACGATGTTTAATTAAGC
>ML339240.1:0-22207 GCA_005239505.1 Nicotiana paniculata | reverse complement strand
AAAAATCTCTACCTCCAAGATATTATTCAAAGGCATCTCATGTTTCCTTGTTATCGTTCCTGTTCTCTGGCATTGGTCACACTTTTTAACAAATGCGTGGGCATCTTTGAATAGTGTTGGCCAAAAGAACCCAGATTGTAGCACTTTTGCTATCGTTCGATCGCCACCATGATGACCTCCATATGGTGATACATGACAATCGTACAACAACCGTTCCACTTCTACATCAGGAATACATTTCCTCATTAACTGATCACCACATTCTTTGTACAGGTAGGGCTCATCCCAGTAGTAAAATTTCACATTGCGTAAGAACCTTTTCGTTGCTTCAGATTTTCTTTCCAGGGGAAGTACCCTACTCACAAAATAATTCACATAATCGGCATACCACGGAGGAGGGTCTTGGATTATAGTAAAAAGTTGCTCATCAGGAAAGACTTATTTGATATCTCCACCCTCCTCAACATGATCATGATTTTCCAGCCTTGACAGGTGATCAGCTACTTGGATATCAGTGCCCTTTCGGTCTCTTATTTCCACATCAAATTCCTGCAAAAATAAAACCCAGCGCATCAATCTAGCTTTAGAATCTTTCTTTGTAAATAAATACCTGATTGCTGCGTGATCTGTGTGGACAATAACTTTTGTGCCCACCAAGTATGCCCGGAATTTTTCAAAAGCCCACACCACAGCTAACAGCTCCTTTTCAGTGGTGGTGTAATTATGTTGTGCATCATCGAGGGTCTTACTCGCATAGTAGATGGAATAAAACACATTGTCTTTCCTTTGGCCTAACACTACCCCAATTGCATGGTCACTTGCATCACACATAAGTTCAAATGGTAGTGACTAATCAGGTGCAACAATTATGGGGGGAGTTACCAATTTCTTCTTGAGCTCCTCAAATGCCTTCAGTCAGGGTGCATCAAAATTAAACTTGATATCTTTTTCCAGCAACCTGCACACTGGAGTAGCAATTTTAGAGAAATCTTTAATAAAGCGCCTATAAAATCCTGCGTGTCCCAAAAAACTCCGGACACCCTTCACTGAATTTGGTGGGGGTAGTTTCTCAACTGCCTCCACTTTTGCCTTATAAACTTCGATGCCACTTCTAGATATTCTATGACCCAAGACAATGCATTCCTGCACCATGAAGTGACACTTCTCCCAATTTAACACCAGATTCATTTCTTCACAACGGGCCAACACCATGCTCAGGTTTTTCAAACAGTCATCATAAGATGCCCCAAAGACTGAGAATTCATCCATAAACACTTCTACGAATTTTTCCACCATGTCAGTGAAAATCGCCATAATACATCTCTGGAAGGTGGCTGGCGCATTGCAAAGACCAAATGGCATTCTCTTGAAGGCGAAGGTGCCATAAGGGCAAGTAAAGGTGGTCTTCTCCTGATCCTCCGGGCATATGACAATTCGATTGTAACCTGAATACCCATCCAGAAAGTAATAATATGCATGCCCTGCTAACCTGTCCAGCATTTGATCAATGAATGGGAGTGGAAAATGATCCTTGCGGGTTGCTTTGTTGAGCCTTCGATAATCTAGAAAAACTCTCCAACCCGTGATAGTGCGGGTAGGAATTAGCTCATTTTTCTCATTCTCAATCACGGTCGTTCCTCCCTTTTTGGGTACACATTGAACTGGGCTCACCCAATTGCTGTAAGAAATAGGAAAGATGTGTCCTGCATCCAGCAATTTTATGACTTCTTTCTTCACTACTTCTTTCATAATAGGATTCAGCCTCCTTTGCTGCTCAACACTCAGGAGAATTCCGTCTTCTAAAAATATTTTATTCATGCAAAACAATGGACTGATACCTTTAATATCTGCGATGGTCCACCCAATCGCCTTTTTGTGCTCATGAAGTACCCTAAGCAATTTATGTTCTTGTGTATTGGTTAGGCTGGATGAGATGATCACGGGCAATGTTTCAGAGTTCCCCAAATAGGCATAGCGTAAATATGGTGAAAGAGCTTTGAGTTCCAGCTTTGGAGCCTCTTCAATAGATGGCTTAGGAAGGGTTAGAGTAACAGGCTTATTCAACTCTTCAAATTTTCCTAGCCTGTGGAGGTAACTGCAGGACACCTCAAGAATTTTCTCAATATCTTCCCTTGTTTCATCCTCACAGTTTTCTGCATCCCCAACCAACACTCGCTCAAGAGGGTCAATAGGATTCATGTAGGGAACCATGGACTCCGATTTTCTTTCCACTACAGAAATCATGGATAGTTCTTCATAGTGGACAGGTAACTTGAGTGCCTTATAAACATTAAACACCTCCACTCGATCACCAAAGCGCATTGTCATCTTCCCTTCACACACATCGATAATAGCTCGGCCTATAACTAGGAATGGATGCCCCAAAATAAATGGGACTTCCAAATCAGGCTCATAGTCCAAGATAATGAAATCAGCTGGGAATATGAATGATCCCACCTGAACCAGCACATCTTCAATTACTCCCTCAAGATGGGCTAGGGAGCGGTCAGCTAATTGTAAAATCACTGTTGTTGATCGTGGTTCACCCAATCTCAACTGCTTGAACCCAAATAGTGGCATCAAATAAATACTTTCCCCAAGATCGCACAGAGCTCGCCCGATTGCATGCTTACCAATTGAGATTTGGATAGTAAAGATACCCGAATCTTTTAATTTCTATGGTAGCTTGCTTTGAATTCTTAAGATAACTTCCTTAGTGAGTGCCACTGTTTCGAACTCAGTCAGCCTTCATTTATTTGCCACAATGTCCTTGATATAATTAGCATATTTGGGTACCTCATGCAAAATGTCTACCAATGGAATATTGATTTGTACCTGCTTCAAGAGATCAAGGAACTTTTTGTATGCTGCATTATCTTTCACCTTTTGCAACCTTTGAGGGAATGGAGGGGGTGGCCTTGCAACAATTGGTGGAGGTTGCTCAACACTCACCTCCTTTGCTGGCTTATCTGATTCTTTCGGGTTGTCTGAAGTTGGTTCAATAGTAGTTGGTCTCTCATCAACATTTACCTGCTTTCTTTGACTGGGCAGGACTGTCTCCAATTTCTGGCCATTTCTCAATGATATAACATTAACATGTGCTTTAGTATTAGCTTCAGTGTCACTTGGTAGATCCCCCGTTGGTCGGGTATTTTGAGAACTAGCGAGTTGCCCCACTTGACATTCTAAATTTCTCATGGCTACAGTCTGGGCTTGGTGATCAGTCATTATTTTCTGATTGAAGGCAAGTTGGTCATTCATCATTCTCTTCATAATATCCTCAAGGCTTGCTGATGGTTCAGCCTGAGGTGGTTTGTACTGCTGTTGAGGTGCTGGATGCCTGTAATTATGCTGATTGCTCTTATTTCCACCCCAATAGAAGTTTGGGTGGTTTCTCCAGTTGAGGTTATAGGTATTTCCATATTGATTTGATTGTCCCCTATTAGCGTTACCCACAAAGCAGACAGACTCTGGATTAACTGGGCATAACTCACTTAAATGACCCTCTCCACAGACTTCACAAAATACCTGAATCTGTGGCACTGGTTGGGTCTGTTGCATTGGTTGAGATTGTTGCTTGTTAATGATCAGGTTCATCTGATTGGCTTGGTTAGTCAATGTGGAAATCTGGGCTGACAATGTTGAAACCACATCTAGTTCAAGAATCTTTGGTGATTTCTGAACCATATTTCTCCCTCATCTCACCTTGCCAGTCTGGATTTCTTTTGGAGAATTTATTCAGTAATGCAAAAATTTCATCATAATTCTTCTCCAACATCTGACCTTCAGCTGATGCATCTACCACAATTTTTGTTTGCGGATGGAGACCCTCAATGAAAGTGTGTACTAACACATCGTATGTCTGATTGTGATGAGGAGCGTCTCTGAGTATCCCCTTAAACCTTTCCCATGCTGAATATAACGGTTCACCTGTTTTCTGCCTAAAGGAGACTATCTCACTCCTGATCTTTGTGGTCTTTCCTGAAGGGAAGTACCTTGCCAGAAATTTTCTCGCCAGATCATTCCATGTTGTGATGGAATTAGTTGGTTCTACCTTCAGCCATCACTTTGCTTCGCCCAATATAGAGAATGGGAAAAGCGTGAGCCTCATATAATCTGGCGTGAACCTGTTAGTGATATAAGTATCACTAATCTCCAGGAAGTTAAAAATGTGCTGCTGTGGATCCTCGTGTGGAAGACCCAAACGTGCCCGTTTGCATGAAGTAGTTGGATCATGCTCTGTTTCAGCTCAAAGTGACCAGTGATTCTGGGCTTCACGATGCTGGAGGTAACATTAGCAATGCTTGGCATTTCCACCTCCTGAACCGCCATATGTTTTTCCTCTGCCATGTTCACAACAAATCGGATGAAGTCCTGAAGATTGTCTGTATCTCTTGCTTCTCGCAATCTCCTATGAAATGATCTCTCAGGTTCGGGGTCAAAGCCGTCAAGTCTATCCTGGCTTCTGACCCTACGCGTTCACTCGAAGTTCCCGAGGTTACAGCAAAAATCACGTGACGTTAGACTCAATGAAATAAACAATTAAAGCAAGTAACTAAAAATTAGTCTATATTCAACTCCCCAGCAACGGCGCCAAAAACTTGTTGGTCCCAAACCGCACACGCAAGTATACGTGGTCGTAGAAAGTAATATAATGTTAAATCGAATGTCGAACCCACAGGGACTTGCGTAAACTACTTATTGAATCACTCTAATTGCTATTTAATCGAGCCAAAACAAATTCCAAGAATCTAACTAATTTATTCTATGATTATATGAACTAATTATCAAGTAACGAGAATATTGTTGTGTATTCAATAGAGACAAATATTCCAGGGTTGTGATCAATTCACCATTCATATTGCATTCTAATTAACTCTCCCTTTCATATAATTCACTCATGGTTGCTAATTAATCGATAATTGCTCTCGTAGCCTTCTCCCGAAGTACTACTCGCCTATTCTCAATAGATTAACGCCTATATTCCTATGAAATTAATCTATTAGAACGCACTAAGGTTACGATGTTTAATTAAGCACGGTGACTAGGTATATTCCTATCCTAACCACAAATCCGCTCCTCTGAAGGGTTAAGATCGCACTCTCTTCATTTCTTCTCTAATTTATATACGGCTTTCCCAAGCATAACATAGATATTATATAGAACCTAATTGTTGGCCAAACAATTAAGCAATTAAAGGCAAAATTGAAGAAACAACCATATATTGAGCGAATTAAATCAAGGTTAAGTTAATATCGAATAACAATATTCATGGCTAAACCACAACCCAGAACAATGGGTGTTTAGTCACTCATACTAGAATTAAACAATTGCATAAGTCTTTGAATCAATGGAAAATACTAGATTAAGATGAAGAAAACTAATAATCCATTGCTTCTTCAATGATCTTGTGTGTATATTCTCTCCCAAAAATGGCGTCCTCCTTCAAAGTTGTGTTATTGAGTCTATTTATATGTTTGGGATAAACCCTAAACGTGTAGGAGACTTCTATTCCAACCGGGAAACACTTAAAAACCTTTAAAACTCGGAGTTGACTGGACCAGGCACCCAGGCGTTAAGCCCCAAACGCCCCCTTAACGCCAGGGCAGGCCTGGCGTTAGGGTCTAACGCCTGGCTAACGCCAGGGTCACTCTTTTTCGACTCTTGAGCGTATTTTCAATGTTTATGCACCCATTTAGCTCGGCTTCCATCTCCAATTTACCTACACATGAAATAGACTCCATTATGGACATATAACGTGTATTTTTATCACAAAAGTACATAAAATGTAAGGTATATAATGCTTAAAACTATGATTTCTAGCCACGCATCAAGTCCTATTCATTGTCCATCACGATTCCCAAATTGCTCTAACTTCCCTCAAGGCGTGTGGCTATCCTACCACAGAACCCATATGCTACTTTTCCACTCTCCCACTTTGGTTAAACCCTCTCCTTTAAGCAACTATTTGGCTTCTGCTTCTCACACTTGGCCTTTTAGAAATTCAACCACCACAAGACACCTGCCATATGTCCTTCCTCATAAATGCCCAATTGTTGCCTCAAATCAAAATCCATCTCTATGGCACATGAATAAATAGATCGCTACCAACTCTAAACCTCTCCGAAGATCATCCTTCTCGAGTCATCAATATTAGGAACACCGACTCGATTCTGAACCACTGCACACCGCGATCTTTGACTACCGGTCCCCCGACACCATTTCACAATACCCTGCCCCAGAGGTGATTTGAAGAAGACCATAACAGTGGAAAACTTAACACATTAAACAAGGACAATGAAACCACATCACAGATGAAAATTCCACCACGCTCGAAAATACCAAGTCTCGTTACTCCATTATCCCAAACCTGAACATCCATAGTCTGATTGCCTTTCCTCCGCTGGAAATAGAATGTCGAACCTCTGAATCATAAACTGAGGAAAACTTCCTTTCGAGTCATTCATTGTGCCGTCGCATAGATGAGCACCCCACCATTACACCAACGCTGTGCAATAGCAATGCACGAATTATCATAACAATCAGTGCTCAACTTCAAAACCATAGGAAATACCGATACTAATATGAAACGACAGAACACCCTTCTGCAAGGTGACGACATTAGTCCAATCCAATACGCAGGGAGAAACATCATGCACCACTGCTGTAATACCGTTATGCTTCCTCAATTCCAATTGATAACAAGTGCTTCACGTCGCATAAGATTCAGTAGGAAGGAAATCAAGGCATAAGACTCAAAGGAACCAAATCACATGATGAGGAATCAAAAAGGATCTCACGACCCAAACCGATGAACCGCGATGGGCACCGAGTACCTTACTCAACCGAGTACCAACGTAACGTATCTTTCTTAATACATCATCGTATACACGTGACATACGGGCCTAGTAGGCCAACGTGATCATTTATAAACTCAAAACATAGGCCGACAAGGCTATACAATATTTCACGTACACGACGTATGTCTACAAGCCACTAAGAGTACATAAACGTCATACAGGTCGTGATAGGGCCCGGCCATACTAATCAGTACATGTCCTAATCTTACTGACCATATAAGCAACTCCGGAGCAAATGGAGCGCACCAACACCTTCCGCTGAGCTGATAGCCTACTTGGAGGTATGTCGACCTGTCTATCAGGACCTGCGGGCATGAAACGCAGCGTGCCCAGGAAAAAGGGACATCAGTACGAATAATGTACTAAGTATGTAAGACACATAAATAAATACATAATTGACATGGAAGAGATATAGAGTAATTGACTCAACCTCTATGTCTGGATAACTCTGTAATAATAAATAATGTTTAGCACCATGCATATGCGTATGAATGTCATTTCGTGCATATGTATATGTTTCATAACATCATCAGCTTCTGAAGGCATCCCATCATATCATATCGGTCACTGTGGGCAAAATCATCATCGTATACCAGCTGATCAGGTGGTGGTTCGTATATAACGCCATAACCTTTCCCATATCCCATGTACATATATATATATATATATATATATACATACATATATACGTGTATATAATGCCGTTTGGATATACATACATATATACGCGTATATAACGCCGTTTGAATCATATGTCAGCTACTGTGGGCAACATCATCATCATATACCAGCTGATCAGGTAGTGGTGCGTATATAACGCCGTAACCTTTTCCCACATCCCATATACATATATTTACATATATGCGCGTATATAACGCCATCTGGTCATGAGTCAATGCACATGTATGAAATGCATGAAAAGTACATAATAATCTCAATATTCCTTCCGGATAAATTTTTCCAACTTCGTATTATTCTGAGACCCATGAACAGAAAATAAATAATAATTCTCATGGGGAATCAAGAATATAGACACCCCTACTATTTCTATGAATAGAGTAATTTATAGAAACTGTGTATTTGTTCGTTTCTTCAGTATAACTTAGACCATGCCAAAAGAAAGAAGGGATAGCCTTAACATACCTGGAGAGGCTGCAACTTTAATACCTTCTTTATCAACCTCGTAAATACCTTCGAAAATATAAGCTATGGGAAGAAATAACCCCACAATTTCTCCAATTGTAACGTAAAGAGTCGGTAACTTGTTGTTTTCGCTAATCACAGGAGGTTCACTAGAAGAAAAGACGATTACAACGACAAGGGCGTTAAGTTGTCTGAAAGTGAAGAATTGTCTGCTTATGTGCTGAGGTTTTTTTTTAATTGCCGGGGAATTTGGTCTGATTCTTGTCTTGTGGAAATTGTTCATCTTTTAGTAAACTAATTTCACTACATACACCAAACCCCACCTAACTTTTTTTTGTTCAAAGCTCATTCTTGGGTGCTTCTTGTTGATGGATTTGAACTAAAACTCCAAATCAAGTATGCACCAAATATAAGGATTTACTTTACACGTAAATGTCCTATAATCATTTAATGGATACTAAGCCTTTATGTCTCCTTAGTCATATGTTTGTTAAGACTTTATGCCGCCATGTTTTAGGGAAAAAAATATTAATTTTTATCCCCTTATTAGTTAATTTGGTAATGTTCCATTACCCGGTAATTAACCAATTACCCGCGTAATTAAATATTGACTCAAATTACTTAAAATTCTATTTATTTTTAATATGCTTTATACATCATACTACCGTGGCCATATGGTTCCTTGCATGATACTAGTCTATAATTATCGGATATTATCGTTCGACCCATATTTTATCCCAAATTGGCCACTTTCAATGAAACTCGTTTTCCTTAATTCGTGTACCATTTATCCTTCATGACACTTAATTATTGCTTGTTATAAATAGCGCAAATACGTTGACCTCAAGATATTCTCATCCCTGATTCTACGTTGATTAACTGAAGACGAAACTTTAACATACGAAAATGCGGGATGTAACAAAAGAAATTTCTCCTAACAACCATGTAGCCTCTAAAAGATAAGTACAAACGTCTTTGTACCGACCCGCAAGACTATCTGATACCAAGCTGTCACGACCCAAAATCAACTATAGGTGGTGATGGCGCCTAACACCGCTGTCAGGCAAGCGAACGTTGATTTATCCATTTATTTACTCATTTTATTACTTCCGAAATCATAATATTCATTAACTAATGGCATAAGATAGAAATTCTAGGGGGAAATAATAGTAAATATGTAATTACAATAACGAACAACCCGTAAGAACCCCCAAAACCCGGTGTCACAAGTGCATGAGCATCAACTAGGAAACATTATAAAATACAACATCTGTCTGGGATATAAATTAGAAAGGAGAACATAAATAACTCTGATGGAGACTCTACAGGCCGTGGATAGTAACATGAATTGCAGCTCACGGTAAGTTCCTGCAACATTCGCACCTCTATGCCCAAAAGATCACCAGGTATATAGGTACCTGCCCAAAAATATGCAACAAGTATAGTATGAGTATGTAAATCAACACGTACCTAGTAAGTATCTAGCCTAACCCCGGAGGAGTAGTGACGAGGGGTCTACATCGACACTTACAAAAGGTCCAATTAAATAAATAATACGATAATTCAGATAATTTTTAAAGTATACAGCAATAAGGGAGAAATCTGATGTTTTATAATGTTTCAATTATTTTTTTAAGCATAAATATATCGATCATGTATCCTACCTCAATATCTCAAAATAAATGCTAAGTGACCATACCAGTCAGATAATAAATACTATAAAATATCGGGCATCAGTGAAAAGTTTTTCTCGTGAATATTCAGAATACTAATGGTATAATGCACGATTCTACCGAGGTCATTCAGCCCGATCCAGAGTGGTGTGTACACTGCCGAGGGTCAAACGACACGAAACAGAGATGCGCCTCTATATAATACCGAGGAATTTGGCCCACTCCACAAGAAAGGAAGGAATTTATCTCATTCTGAGAGATACTGCCTGTCACGACCCAAACTGATGGGTTGCGATGGGCACTCGTACCTTACCCAATCAAGTACCAACTTAACGTATCTTTCTTACTACATCATTACATACACATGACATACGGGCCTAATAGGCCAACATAATCCTTTATAAACTCAAAACATAGGCCGGCCAGGCCGTACAATCTTTTATATACCCGACATATGTCTACAAGCCTCTAAGAGTACATAAATGTCATAAAGGTCGGGACAGAGTCCCGCCATACCAAACAATACACGTCTAAATCATACTAACCAAACGAGCAACTCCGAAGCAAATGTTGTGCATCAACATCTTCCGCTGAGCTGATAGCCTACTTGGAGGGCTTTTGGCCTGTCTATCGGGACCCGCGGGCATGAAACGCAGCGTCCCCAGGCAAAAGGGACGTCAGTACGAATAATGTATCAAGTATGTAAGGCACATAAATAAATACATAAGAGACATGGAAGACATACGGAATACGTGACTCAACCTGTAAGTATGAATAACTCTGTAATAATGAATCACTTTTAGCATCATGCATATGCGTATGAATGTCATGTCGTGCATAGGTATATGTTTCATAACATCATCAGCCTCTGAGGGCATCCCATCATATCATATCGGCCACTGTGGGCAAAATCATCATCGTATACCAGCGTATCAGGTGGTGGTGTGTATATAATGCCATAACCTTTTCCATATCCCATATACATATATATACATACATATATACGCGTATATAATTCCGTTTGAATATACATACATATATACGCTTATATAACACCGTTTGTTATGCGTGCATAGCCCGAGCGCGTAGCCGGGAAGCTTTTTTGTGGGAATGTGTTGAACTGTTGGTCAATATTTTTGGTAAACGGACCCGTACCCGTGATTTGACGGTCCCGAAGGATCCGTAGGAAAATATGGGACATGGGTGTATGCCCGAAATCGAATTCCGAGGTCCCAAGCTCGAGAAATGAATTTTTTAAAGAAAATTATTTTCTGAAAATAAGAAAGACTTTCGAAAATGAACTTTGAGGTGAAATCTGCGTTACCGGGCCCGTATTATGGTTCCGGAGCCCGAAACAGGTTTAATATATGTTATTCGAGTTATCTGTGAAATTTGGTGTAAAACGGACTTGAAATGACGTGGTTCGGATCGAAATTGGAATATTTTAGCATTATGAAGTTTTAAGAAAACTCTATGAGTTTTGAGGTTTAATTTATTCTTTTGATGTTATTTTAGTGGTTTAATCAGTCGAATGAGTTCGTAGGATGATTTTGGAAGTGGTGTGTATATTTAGTGTCATTCCGAGTAGTATAGGTCAGTTCGGCACGTGGTTAGCGAAGTCTAGAAAAGTTAGAGTTCCTAAGTTTGGTTCTTGGGGTTTGGGGGTGAGATTTTGAGTTTTAGCATTGTTTTGGGTGTTCCAAAGACTCGAGCGAGTCCATTTTATGATTTGGGACTCGTTGGTCTATTTGAACTAGGGCTCGGGTGGGCCCAGGTGCCTTCCGGGCACCTAACGGGGCTAAGAACCAGCAAATACAGCTACTGGTGCACCATTTCTGGTGAGAACGCATGTGCGGTTACTCAGTCGCATGTGCGATTACCCAAAAGCCTAGCCAATTATTGCGGATGCGGAAAATATTTCGCAGGAGTGGAACCGCAGGGGCGGTCTCCAATGCGCAGGCGCGGGCCCAGGTCCTAAGCCCATTTCCGCAGGCGCGAGATTTTCCTCGCAGGTGCGGACCGCTCCTGCGGTCCCCGAGCCGCAGGTGCAAAATCACGGTGCAGGCAGTGTGTATATACGGGTTTCAAATTTATTTTCCTCATTTCTTTCTTCTTCCGTGGGTGATTTTCCTCCATTGTTAAGGGCTAACGACCTGGTCTTCTAAGTTAAGTGAACTCTACTAAAAAATTAGCTTCATGCATGGATTGTAGCTTAATTAACAACATAAATTACTGCAAAAATCAAGAATTTGGGTAGTAACCTAGAACTTGTGATCATTTGAGAATTTTGTGTGAATTGGCCATGAAATCAAGTATGAATCGTATATTAATGATCCTTAGGCTTTGGGCGAGTGTTCCCTTCGAGAAGTATTGGAATCCGAGCGAGCGGGCCCGGGGTCGAATTTGGTATTTTTGGAAGAGTGCTAGGAAATGGATAATTAGGCTATGTGATCGATTTATTGAGTCATTATTGATATACTTAAGTTAATTATGTCTAGATATTGTTGTTCAGGAGTTGAATTCAAAAGGAAAAACGGTGTTAGAGGCTTGATTGCTATTTTTGGACCTGAGGTAAGTGTCTTGCCTAATTTTGGTGAGGGAATAGGTATCGTATGCTATGTGCTAAGTGTTTATCATGTTCAATGCATAGGTGAGGTGACGAGTACCTATGCATTGTGTGTCAAGCATGCCCGTGAGTCCATTTTTTATGAAATTCTTGTCCTTACTTCCACATCTATTGTATTTTGAATTTATCTCTACTTGGAAGTTGAGTGTTGTTGAAAATCCTCGTTGATGAACTTGTGATGTAATGGTCCTATTGAGGACCCAACTGTAAAGGATATACTTGAAAAGGTTGGTTATAGCTGAGACCCTTGCCGGGCAATTTGTTATGATAATGACTGATATTTTCTCCTTGCCGGGTGATCATGATTTGTGATTCCACTATGCTGCATTCCTTGCCGTTTTGATAATTGTCATTGCATTGGTGAGGAAGAGATTAAAAGCACGAAGGGTGATGCCGTTCCATATTTTATATTGTTATGCACGAGGGGACATTCCGTGCCATATTTTATATTGTTATGCACGAGGGGACATTCCGTGTCATATTTTGTATTGTTATGCACGAGGGGACATTCCGTGCCATATTTTATATTGTTATGCACGAGGGGCCATTCTGTGCCATATTTTATATTGCTATGCACGAGGGGACATTTTGTGCCATATTTTACATTGTTATGCACGAGGGAACATGCCGTGCTGTTTCTTTTCACTGTTTAATTTGTGTTGTCAATTCCCATTGCTATTTTCGATATTTTAGACTGTTGTTTTCATTTCCGTCATTTCAGTATTTACTATCTCTTACCCCCAGCATGTTCTTCCCCGTAATTGTATTCTTGTTTAGATTCTACTATATTATTGAACTGCAGAGGTACATTTTGTCGTCGTGTCCTAGCCTCGTCACTACTTCGCCGAGGTTAGGCTCGGCACTTACTCAGTACATGGGGTCGGTTGTACTGATGCTACACCTGCACTTCTTTATGTTGTGCATATTACGCAGCCGGACCCGGTGGACATCACTAGTGGGAGTGTCCTTCAGTTCACCCTAGAGACTTCAAGGTATACCCACTGGCGTTCGTGGGCCTTGGCGTCTCTCCTATCCCTAGGTCAGCATTTATGTCTTGTTTTTCCTCTAGTTTTCAGAGACAATCATGCATTTCCTTTCAGACTTTGTATTTAGCACTCCTATAGACAGTTCGTGAGTTTGTGACTACAGGTTTTGGGAAATTATTGTGACGTTGTATTATGTTGTCTTTACTTAGTTTTGAAACTTTATTTTTTTCCATTGTTAAGTTGTCAACTATTTTAGCGTGTTCTATTAATTCGATGTTCTCATATTAGTTTAACTGTACACGTTGGCTTGTCTAGCGGGTTCAACGTTAGACGCCATCACGGCCCGATGGTGGGATTTCGGGGCGTGACAAGTTGGTATCAGAGCACTAGGTTGTTTAGGTCTCACAACTAATGGACAACTTGGTAGAGTCTGAGGGATCGGTACGGAGACGTCTGTATTTATCCCCTAGAGGATTCAAAGATAGGATGACTCCATATTTCTTTCTATCTCTGTCGTGCGCGATGAACTCTGAGTACTGATTGAGTTTCTATTCTATTCTCTCGTAGATGGCGAGGACACGTGCTTCCCAAGGTTCCGCTCAGTAGCCCGACACTCCTGCTACCGCTCCTACGAGGGGTCGAGGTCGAGGATGAGGCCGTGATAGAGGCCGAGGCCGGGGCCGGGCTCAGCCTAGAGCAGCAGCCCTAGTGCAGAACCCTCAGGTCGAGTCTGACAAGGAGGTCCCAGTTCCGGCAGTCCCAGTTGGACCAGTTCAGGTCCCAGAGGGGTACATAGCTACCCTAGTGCTTCAGGACGCTCTTGTTCATCTAGTCGGACTCATGGAGAGTGTAGCACAGGCGGGTCTTCTTCCTAGTGCACCAGCCATCTCTCAGGCTAGGGGAGGTACCAGACTCCTGCCACTCGCACGCCAGAGCAGCTAGCTCCACAGTTTCAGACTCCGGCACCTCAGCCAGCCGGAGTAGCTCAACCTGGTATTGCAGCACCGGTAGCAGAGGGAGCAGCTATGTCAGCGGATGCTTTGTGGAGACTGGACAAGTTCACTAAGTTATTCATTGCTACTTTTACTGGTTCACCATCAGAAGATCCCCAAGATTATTTGGACAGTTGCCATGAGGTTCTTCGGAACATGGGCATAGTGGAGTCCAACGGAGTTGACTTCGCTACTTTTCGATTATCTGGCGCAGCCAAGAGTTGGTGGAGAGACCATTGCTTAGTCAGACCAGCTGGGTCTGCACCTTTGACTTGGACTCAGTTCTCAGAGGTATTTTTGGGGAAGTTCCTTCCTATTACTCAAAGGGAGGACCTTCGGAGGTAGTGTGAGCGTCTACAGCAGGGACCTATGAGAGTCACGCAGTACGAGACCAGGTTCATCACTCTAGCCCCATATGCTCTTATGATACTTCCCACTGATCGGGAGAGGGTTCGGAGATTTATTGAGGGATTGGCCCAGCCTATAAGACTTCAGATGGCTAGAGAGTCAGGTACTGATATTTCGTTCCAGGATGCGGCCAATGTGGCCAGAAGGATTGAGATGATTATGTCACAGGGTGGTTGTTAGGGGGCTGACAAGAGGCCCCGTCATTTTGGTCGTTTCAGTGGAGCCTTATCTGGGGGCAGGGATTCTTCAGGCAGAGGTCATCCTCCCAAACCCTATCAGTCGGCACTTCAGGTAGCTCACAGTGCACCGCCAGCTCCTATTGGTGCACCACCAGCAACTATCAGTGCACCGCCGCTTCAGAATTTCCAGGGTGGTTATCAAGGTCGACATGGCCAGTCCAGAGTCAGCAGCCACATCAGCAGAGGTCTTGTTATACTGGCGGTGGTTTGGGGCATATTTCCAGGTTTTGCCCCCGAGGTCCTGGTGGATCTCAGTATCAGGGTTACCGTGCCATGGTTCCCACGTCAGGCGCACCCCCACCCCCTCAGTTAGCTAGGGGTAGCGGTCGCGGTGCCAGAGGTAGAGGTCAAACTCATAGAGGTGGAGGACATGCCACGAGAGGTAGAGGTCAGGCCGTAGTAGGTCGACCCAGAGATGATCAAATTGGAGGGGCTCAGGCCTGGTGTTATGCTTTTCCTTCCAGGCCTGATGCCGAGGCTTTCGATGCAGTTATTACAGGTACAATTTCAGTTTGCAGCCGAGAGGCTTCGGTGTTATTTGATATGGGTTCTATATTCTCCTATGTGTCTTCATATTTTGCCCCTTATTTGAGTATGCCCCGTGATTCCTAGAGTACTGATGTGCATGTTTCTACACCGGTGGGTGATTCTATAGTGGTAGATCAAGTCTACCGTGCTTGCTTGGTAGTCATTAGTGGTCTGGAGAATCAGGTTGATCTTTTGCTTCTTGATATGTTGACTTTGATGTTATATTGGGGATGGATTGGTTATTCCCCTAGTTTGCTATCCTAGACTGTCATGCCAAGATAGTGACCTTGGCTTTGCGAGGGGTGCCTCGTTTGGAGTGGAAGGGAACTCCTAGTCATTCTTCTGGTAGAGTTATTTCTTATATGAAGGCTCGGCTCATGGTCGAGAAGGATTGTTTGGCCTACCTGGCCCATGTTCGTGATTCTAGCGCCGAGGTTCCTTCCCTGGAATCGGTGCCCGTGGTTCGTGATTTTCCTGAAGTTTTCCCTGCTGACATGCCGGGTATGCCACCCGACAGGGATATTGATTTTTGTGTTGAGTTAGCTCAGGGCACCCAGCCTATTTCTACTCCGCCATATCGAATGGCCCCGCCAGAGTTGAAGGAGTTGAAAGATCAGTTGCAGGATTTGTTGGATAAAGGCTTCATTAGGCCTAGTGTCTCTCCCTGGGGTGCTCCAGTATTGTTTGTCAAGAAGAAAGATGGCTCGATGAGGATGTGTATTGACTACAGGCAGTTGAATAAGGTTACTATCGAGGACAAGTATCCTTTGCCAAGGATTGATGATTTATTCGACCAACTTCAGGGTGCTTCAGTATTTTCCAAGATTGACTTGAGATCTGGTTACCATCAGCTGAGGATTAGGGCGTCTGATGTCCCTAAGATAGCTTTTCGCACTCGTTATGGGAATTATGAGTTCTTGGTGATGTCATTCGGGCTGACGAATGCCCCCACTGCATTTATGGAGTTGATGGACCGAGTGTTCAAGCCTTATTTGGACTCATTCGTGATTGTTTTCATTGATGATATATTGGTATACTCTCGCAGCCGAGAGGAGTATGAGCAGCACCTTAGAGTCGTCCTTTAGACTCTGAGGGATAGTCAGTTGTATGCCAAATTCTCCAAGTGTGAGTTTTGGTTGAATTCAGTTGCATTTCTAGGACATGTGGTATTGTCAGAGGGTGTTCAGGTGGATCCCAGGAAGATTTCAGCAGTCAGAGATTGGCCTAGACCCACCTCAGCTACAGAGATCCGGAGTTTCTTGGGCTTAGCAGGTTATTATCACCGGTTTGTGGAGGGATATTCATCCATTGCAGCCCCGATGACTAGGTTGACTCAGAAGAGTGCTAAGTTCAAGTGGTCTGAGGAGTGCGAGGCGAGCTTTCAGAAGCTCAAGACATCTTTGACCACGGCTTCAGTGTTGGTTTTGCCCACAGGTTTAGGATCGTATACCATGTATTGTGATGCTTCACGGGTTGGGCATGGTGTAGTGTTGATGCAGGATGGTAAGGTTATAGCCTATTCTTCTCGTCAGTTGAAGGTCCATGAGAAGATCTATCCAATTCATGACTTGGAGTTAGCCGCTATTGTGCATGCATTGAAGATTTGGAGGAATTACTTGTATGGTGTACCATGTGAGATGTTCACGGATCATAAGAGCTTACAATATTTGTTTAAACAGAAGGAGTTGAACATGAGACAGAGGAGATGGCTAGAGTTGCTGAAGGATTATGATATTACCATTCTTTATCATCCGGGGAAGGCCAATGTGGTGGTCGATGCTTTTAGCCTGAAGTCAGCTAGTATGGATAGTCTTGCCTATTTAGCAGTCGGAGAGAGACCTCTTGCTTTGGATGTTCAGGTGTTAGCCAATCAGGTGTTAGCCAATCAATTTGTGACATTGGAGGTTTCTGAGACTCGTAGTGTTTTGGCCCATACCGTGGCCCGTTCTTCATTGTATGACCGTATTCGGGCCAGGCAGTATGATGATCGCCATTTATGTTCTTAGAGATAGAGTCAGGCACGAAGATGCCAAGCATGTTACGGTTGATGCTGAAGGAGTATTGAGGATGCAGGGTCGTATTTGTGTACCCGATGTCGATGGCATTCGTGAGTTGATACTACAGGAGGCCCATAGTTCCCGGTATTCTATTCATCTGGCGCCGCAAAGATGTACCAGAACTTGTGGCAGCATTATTGGTGGCGTAGAATGAATAAGGATATTGTAGCTTATGTAGCTCAGTGCTTGAATTATCAGCAGGTTAAGTACGAGCACCAGAGACCGGTGGTTTGATGCAGCAGATTCAACTTCCCGAGTGGAAGTGGGAGCGTATCACCATAGACTTTGTAGTTGGACTCCCATAGACTTAGAGGATGTTCGATGCAGTATGGGTCGTTGTGGATAGACTGACCAAGTCAGGGCACTTCATTCTTGTATCAATTTTGTATTCAGCAGAGAAGTTGGCAAGGATCTATATGAGGGAGATTGTTAGGCTGCATGGTGTGCCCATATTATATCAGATCGAGGTACTCAGTTTACCTCCCATTTCTAGAGAGTATTTCAGCGAGAGTTGGGCACCCATATTGATTTGAGCACCGCATTTCATCCTCAGACGGACGGGCAGTCCGAGCGTACTGTTCAGATTTTGGAGGATATATTGCGAGCTTGTGTTATTGACTTTGGTGGTTCATGGGACCAGTTTTTGCCTTTAGCTGAGTTTGCCTACAACAACAGTTATCAGTCGAGCATTCAGATGGCTCCGTATGAGGCATTGTATGGTAGACGGTGTCGGTCTCCAATCGGGTGGTTTGAGTCGGGGGAGGCTAGATTGTTGGGTTCTGAGTTAGTCCAGGATGCCTTGGACAAGGTGAAGATCATTCAGGATAGACTTCGTACAGCGCAGTCCAGGCAGAAGAGTTATGCGGATCGCAGAATTCGAGATTTTGCATTTATGATAGGCGACCGGGTATTTCTTCGGGTGTCGCCTATGAAGGGCGTGATGTGATTTGGGAAGAAGGGCAAGTTGAGCCCTATGTACATTGGTCCATTTGAGATTATGGACAGGGTAGGAGTGATGGCCTACAGACTTGCCTTGCCACCTAGTTTGCCAGTCGTGCATCCAGTATTTCATGTGTCTATGCTCAGGAAGTATATTGCTGACCCATCTCATGTTCTTGACTTCAGTGGTGTCCAGTTGGACAAGGATTTGTCTTATGAGGAGGAGCCGGTAGCCATATTAGATCGGTAGGTCAGACAGTTGAGATCGAAGAGTTATCCTTCAGTTGGTGTTCAGTGGAGAGGTCAGCCTGTTGAGGAAACTACTTGGGAGTCCAAGCCCGATATGCTGAGCCGTTATCCCCACCTTTTGCCCGATTCAGGTACTTATCTATGTCCGTTCAAGGACGAACGGTTGTTTTAGAGGTGGAGATTGTGATAACACAAAAGGTCATCTTGTATAATTTAGCAGAAAGTGTGTTTCGAGGCCCCGAAAGCCTCCGTTAATCTTACCTTGTTGTGCGTGCACAACCCGAGCTCGTAGCCGGGATGCTTTTATGTGGGAATGTGTTGAACTGTTGAACTGTTGAACTTATGATAATCAATGGAATAAAGTTGACTTTGGTCAACATTTTTGGTAAAGAGATCCGGACCCGTGATTTGACTGTCCCGGAGGGTCCGTAGGAAAATATGGGACCTGGGTGTATGCCCGAAATCAAATTCCGAGGTGCCAAGCCCGGGAAATGAATTTTTTAAAGAAAATTATTTTCTGAAAATAAGAAAGACTTTTGAAAATGAACTTTGAGGTAAAATTTGCGTTACCGGGCCCTATGGTTTCGGAGCCCATAACGGGTTTAATATATGTTATGTGAGTTATCTGTGAAATTTGGTGTAAAACGGACTTGAAATGACGTGGTTCGGATCGAAATTGGAATATTTGAGCATTATGAAGTCTTAAGAAAACTCTATTACTTTTGAGGTTTAATTCATTGTTTTAATGTTATTTTTGTGGTTTAATCAGTCAAATGAGTTCGTAGGATGATTTTGGAAGTTGTGTGTATAATTGGTGTCATTCCGAGTAGTATAGGTCAGTTCAGGACGTGGTTCGAGAAGTATAGAAAACTTAAAGTTCCTAAGTTTGGTTCTTGAGGTTTGGGGTGCGATTTTGAGTTTTAGCGTTGCTTTGGGTGTTCCAAAGACTCGAGCGAGTCTGTGTTATGATTTGGGACTCATTGGTCTCTTTGGACTAGGGCTCGGGTGGGCCCAGGTGCCTTCTGGGCACCTAACGGGGCTAAATACTAGCAAACACAGCTGCCGGTGCACCTGTTCTGGTGTGACCGCAGGTGCGGTTGCCCAGTCGCAGGTGCGATTACCCAAAGGCCTGACCAATTATCGCGGGTGCGGAAAATATTCCGCAGGAGCGGAGATGCAGGTGCGGTCTCCACTCTGCAGGCGCAGGCCCAGGCTCCCCAGCCCATTTCCGCAGGCGCGAAATTTTCCTTGTAGGAGCGGGACCGCTCCTGCGGTCCCCGAGCTGCAGGTGCGGAATCACTGTGCAGGCAGTGTGTTTTATTTACGTGTTTCAATCCCATTCTCATCATTTCTTTCTTCTTCCTTGGGCGATTTTCCTCCATTGTTAAGGGCTAACGACCTGGTCTTCTAAGGTAAGTGAACTCTATTCAAAAATTAGCTTCATGCATGGATTCTAGCTTAATTAACTACATAAATTAGTGAAAAAATCAAGAATTTGGGTAGTAACCTAGAACTTGTGATCATTTGAGAATTTTGTGTGAATTGGCCATGAAATCAAGTAAGAATCGTATATTAATGATCCTTAGTCTTTGGGTGAGTGTTCCCTTCGAGAAGTATTGGAATCCGAGCGAGAAGGCCCGGGGTCAAATTTGGTATTTTTGGAAGAACTCTAGGAAATGGATAATTAGTCTATGGGATCTATTTATTGAGTCATTATTGATATACTTAAGTTAATTATGTCTAGATATTGTTGTTCCGGAGTTGAATTCAAAAGGAAAGACGGTGTTAGAGGTTTGATTGCTATTTTTGGACCCGAGGTAAGTGCCTTGCCTAACTTTGGTGAGGGAATAGGTATCGTATGCTATGTGCTAAGTGTTTATCATGTGCAATGAATAGGTGACGTGACGAGTACCTATGCATTGTGTGTCAAGCATACCCGTGAGTCCATTTTTGATGAAATTCTTGTCCTTACTTCCACATCTATTGTATTATGAATTTATCCCTACTTGGAAGTTGAGTGTTGTTGAAAACCCTCGTTGATGAACTTGTGATGTAATGGTCCTATTGAGGACCCAACTGTAAAGGATATACTTGAAAAGGTTGGTTATAGCTGAGACCCTTGCCGGGCAATTTGTTATGATAATGACTGATATTTTCTCCTTGCCGGGTGATCATGATTTGTGATTCCACTATGATGCATTCCTTGCCGTTTTGATAATTATCATTGCATTGGTGAGGAACACAGTAAAAGCACGAAGGGTGATGTCGTGCCATATTTTATATTCTTATGCACGAGGGGACATTCCGTGCCATATTTTATATTGTTATGCACGAGGGGACATTCCGTGCCATATTTTATATTGTTATGCACGAGGGGACATTCCGTGCCATATTTTATATTGTTATGCATGAGGGGACATTCCGTGCCATATTTTATATTGTTATGCACGAGAAGACATTTCGTGCCATATTTTATATTGTTATGGACGAGGGGACATTCTGTGCCATATTTTATATTGTTATGCACGAGGGGACATTCCGTGCCATATTTTATATTGTTATGCACGAGGGGACATTCCGTGCCATATTTTATATTGTTATGCATGAGGGGCATTCCGTGCCATATTTTACTTTGTTATGCACGATGGGACATGTCGTGCCGTTTCTTTTCACTGTTTAATTTGTGTTGTCAATTCCCGTTTCTATTTTCAGATATTTTAGACTGTTGTTTTCATTTCCGTCATTTCAGTATTTGCTGTCTCTTACCCCCAGCATGTTCTTCCCCGTAATTGTATTCTTGTTTAGATTCTGCTATACTATTGAACTGCACAGGTACATTTTGTCGTCGTGTCCTAGCCTCGTCACTACTTCGCCGAGGTTAGGCTCGGAACTTACTCAGTACATGGGGTCGGTTGTACTGATGCTACACCTGCACTTCTTTATGTTGTGCAGATTATGCAGCCGGACCCGGTGAACATCACTAGTGGGAGTATCTTTCAGTTCACCCTAGAGACTTCAAGGTATACCCGCTGGCGTTCGTGGGACTTGGCGTCTCTCCTATCCCTAGTTCTTCATTTTTGTCTTGTTTTTCCTCTAGTTTTCAGAGACAGTCATGCATTTCCTTTCAGACTTTGTATTTAGCACTCCTATAGACAGTTCGTGAGTTTGTGACTCCAGGTTTTGGGAAATAATTGCGACGTTGTATTATGTTGTCTTTACCTAGTTTTGAAACTTTATTTATATCCGCTGTTAAGTTGTAAACTGTTTTAGCTTATTCTGTTAATTCAATGTTATCATGTTAGTTTAACTGTACACATTGGCTTGTCTAGCAGGTTCAACGTTAGACGCCATCACGGCCCGATAGTGGGATTTCGGGGCGTGACAATGAATTATGCCAAAAGAAAGAAGGGATAGCCTTAACATACCTGGGGTAGGGAAAACTCCGTATAATATTCTTGGCGTAGATTGCACCGTACTCTTTTGTAACCGCAAAATTTTGACGGAATT